>JAXIVJ010002290.1:0-113056 GCA_036785665.1 Chirona hameri
TGTATTACATCCGGCGAATTCGACCGCCTAAGGCTTGTGTTAAACCGGCTAATCGTTTCCGGTTAGAGGGCAAATACATGCTGACTGCTGTTCAGGGACGTAGCCATGCCCCCCCCCCCCCCCCCCCTGAGCAAAACACATTCACACTAGATAAAATGAGATTCTCTCGCGATCCCCCCCCCCCCCCCCCCCCTCCGCCCCGGTCAGTCAATATCATATGGCTGAGGAGCGAAATTTGTTTTACCACAGACGTGCCCCCCCCCCATTCTGACAAAAATCCTGGCTACGTGCCTGCTGCTGTTTCTGTTAGTAGGACTGTTATGACTGTTAGTTATTAGATATGATGCCAGTGGCGTGCGCAGAAATTCAGAAAGGACCAGGTCATTACTTTGCGTGGCGCCACCCGATCGACAGGGGCGCCACCAATATTGGCGAAATTTTGTTCTCTCCTCTCCTTCCGCACCGTGCGGAAGGAGAGTCTCTGGCCGGAGTGGCGCCGTCACTGGCCAGAGGGGCGTCGTGACTGATCGGAGGGGCGCCAGCTTTGCATGGGCGCCTCGGGGCCAAAGGACCAGGTCATGACCTGCATGACCTGATACTCGGTACGCTACTACATGATGCAATGTATGAAATATGAATCCAATCCATAACTGACTCATATGGGCTATGGCATGAATCATGCGTATTTACTGATCTAATTGTGGTTAGTGTGGGACAGTCCAGTGTATATATGGCAGCACATACAACAGATGAGAAGCTAAGATGATGACACGTCATGATGACAGATGGCAGCACCTGCTGATCTAACAGGAAGTTAACTGACAACAAATTGATAGGTGTTCATCCGCGCCACCAAAACACACAAGCTCAGACACTGACGCCTTTATTGATCAGCAGCCAGCACAGATGCCAGAACAAGTGCCTTGAAAATTCCACAATTTGCTTTACTTCGGTGAAAACTCAATGATGATCTCATTCAACACACAGGTCCATGGCGGCACTTGTCTTCAAGGCCTCGCTCATAGCTTCACCTGTATCTTACATTGGCCTTCCATCACAGTGTTGCTCCCAATATCCAGATTTGTTTAGCATTCATCCGCTCTTAACTGCAGCTTGGCATGAACAGGCATTTTCCTACCAATTTCACTCACCAGCTGCAGACAACTGATAATGTTTGTTCCAGAAGAAGTCACTGTACACTGGTCACATTAGCATTGGCAAGAGGCAGATAAATATGCTGTAATAAATGGCAAGCATTTAGCATACCTATACAATAGGCTGAATCAATTTTGTGTTATGTGATTTTTGACATGACAATATAAAGCTGATTCTGGCTAAATATATTATTACTGGCTAAATATATGAATAACTCATGATTGGGATAAAATGTTGAGGCACTAGCTCACTGAAATGAGATGTCTGAATTTTAAACTTTGACAAACACAGTTTACAAAAGTAATGGATAGGTTTAGGAATGTTGGTCATCATGCACCTATAGATGCATGATGACCGAAATTTGGGAAGGTGTGTCTCAGTGGGGAAGATTGGACATTTGGACATCATGCACCTATAGATGCATGATGACCGAAATTTGGGAAGGTGTGTCTCAGTGGGGAAGATGAGGTGTCAACACACATCTATGTCTCACCATGGTTAGAGTAATCTAGACTTGGTTGCATACTGACTGTGTCCGAGTGTTCTTGTGATTTCATTACTTTGTATTTCTTGTTTCAGAATGGTGTGATCATTGGCTACTTACCAATAAATCAATAAGCTAAATGACTTGAAGTATATTTATGATCATGCCATTCTGTACACCAAACAACAATATCGTCCGCAATATCGCAATGTGCGACGGTCGTTAGTATTGCATTAGTAATTGTATTAGTATTAGCATTGGTAATGCCAGAGAAATAAAACTAACCCCAGGCTTGCGTTAGCATTTCCTGAGTATTCATGTTGGTAAGGGTTAGTTCCGCCTTAGTTTGTGTGAGATTTACCGTAGCATTACATGAGTATTACCTCATTAAGGGTTAGTTTTGCTAGTAAGGGCCTGGGTGTTACTGTCATGAGTTGACAACTCACATAAATACTCAGGCAAAACGCATCTTTGCGTGAGTTTCGCCTTGGTATTGCATCAGTAATACTAAATAAATGTGAGTTTTACTGTTCAGTTTTGACAACTCAGGCAAGGCATGAAATGTGAGCATTTGTTCAGTGTACAATGTATATGTTAAACTGGCCAATTCACAGCTTACCTCAAAAACATGAACTCAGGAAAAGAAAACAACTGGTGAACTTGTATGTTTGTGGCTTAATTACTTGTGAGCCATGCTTGTGTCTCCCTGTATCATGATCATTAACTGTTACATGTTACGTTCAAATTATTAGTGTGGCTAATGTACACAAGAAACCACAATACAAATAATCAGGGGCATAGGAACTATGTTCAAGTGTGGGGGGGGGGGGGACGAAGGCATTCTGATGTAGATTCTTTCCATGCAATGCCCATAGGCGTAATGTTAAAATCAAAAATGTTGGGGGGGCGGCTTACCCCCCCCCCCCCCTGTTCCTACGCCTATGCAAATAACCATGAAAACAATCACCATAAGTACGATACCCAACTGCCAGTCGGCATTACACTATCACCTTGTTCACTACTACTGGTCAGAGAAGTCTTGTAAATCATGTTAATTCATTGAAAACAGTGCTTGCCATCTATTACAACATTGCACAAATGATGTGAGATTACAGTGAATTATAAATCAATTAAAAATAAAGAATTAAAAAAAATATTCAGAGATTCAACTAATACTTCAGTTTAGTGCTTCACATAAATATAGTATTGCTCTTGATGTAAGTTTCCATGTAAAATCATCACACCAGCTTTTCATATCGTCGCCAGGCTCACAAAATATGCCAGCAAGGCAATCAAAACAACTTTTAAGGCCATCGGAGCACTAAAACAACGCCATAAATCCTTGCGTAGTTTTTGACAGAAAATCAAGGCCCTGAAATATTATTTGGCATAAGTTACGCCCTTTTATGAAACGCAAATGCCGTAACTTACGAACAATTCGGTGCTTTGACGTAAATGAAGTGGCGTAGTTTCAATGACGTAGCTTACGCCGGTTAATTCTTTATGAAACAGAATCGGCGTAGGTTACGCCCAAATCGGCGTCAACTACGTAGGTTCGTAGGTTACGCCGCTTTATGAAACGAGGCCCTGGTATGCTTTGATTTGTTTCAATATGTGTGGATTGGTGAGACGAGAAATGCGAGGGTTGCAGCAAATATAAATGTCACAACTCGCAACATAATGCTTGGCCAAAACGTTGCGGCTGTATGAATGTGACTAATTGTGTGCTTCTTTTCAGACTAGCATTGGATTTTTTGTTGGAAAATTACGCCCTATGATAACCTACTATTGTTCCACTTTTTTCCCAAGTTTTACTGTAAATTTCTCACTCCTTATTTGTTAAGTGTGTTGGATAATTGAAATCCTTATTCTGATTTATGGATATAATGACATGAACAACCTGTGGAGGAAAAGACAGGTAAGAATTGGCATAGGTTTAGGTTTAGGTTTAGGTTGGGTGAGCTGGGTGTAGACAGGGTCTATTCAGTGCTCACTTCTTCATGAACTCTTCATGGGTTAGGACAGACTGACAGGATACTTTGTGGCCCAGTGTTGGTCAAGTCTGTTTTGAACAAGTTGGTTGACTCAGCAGATACAATTTCCTGTGCGAGTTCATTCCACGGCGTGACTACTCTAGGAAATAACTTTTACGTACGCATGATAACGTGATACAGTTGTCACCATTGTGTTTTTCTCGTCGGGATACATCGATCGGTATATCGGATGACCTAGTTAGGTCATATCCAAAAATTGACCTAACCTGTGGTCAGGTCAAGGTCAGGTCAAGCTCAAATTTTGCATCCATCAACGCCTGTCGACGAGTCAAGCACAATTATGAGAACCACAATGCTCTACCTTGATTTCGCAAATAGTTATTGAAGAAAAAACACGCGTGATCTCCTGAGTTGACCTCGTACACAGAGCAACAATGTGATGTGGGTTTTGGCATTTGGCATAATAATGGTGGATCTCGTGAAAACTGGTCAAATTTAGCCATTTCCTGTGGATTTATACCTACGTGTTTTCATTTTTCCCCATTGCCATAATGGGTAGGTCACGAAATTTATCTGACCTCAGGCCTTAAAAATTCGAGATATACGAATTGTAGGTATGTACTTATAGCCTAATTGAATCCTGTGAGTTTCTAACCGCTCGGTCAATCACTGTGACTTTGGCACGACCACAAACTTTCAAAAACTTGCTTGGAGATGGGGTCACTTAACGTGACCTGTTGACCTGACCTGAGATGACCCCAGGCATTTTTTTTGCACAATGTGGGTAATTGATGCCCAAACAGCTATGCCAAATTTGGTGCAGCGCCGCCAGTTATTCCCGCTATTCACGAAAACCCTCAGGGGGGGGGGGGCGATATCCGCCCCACGCGTTGGTGCGCGTGTTAATACTTCAAATGGTGTCAAAAGACAAAAGGAGTCAGTTGCTGCAAATTATTTTGTATCAGACTACGAACTTATCAGTCAACCTACGCATAGATGCTGTTCAACAAGGGCCTGTCCGACGTTTTTTGCGACCATTTAGGGCCCTGCAAAATACAGTAACCTAAATCCGAGGAGATACCTTTTCGCTTTTTTTTCGGGGGGGGGCGGGCTTTGCCGAGGAGGTCTCCTGGATGCTGTGCCCCCCCCCCCCCCCCCCCCCTTGCCGAAGGTCTGGCTGCACCCTTGACCAGGGAGGTTACGTGAAAGTAGCCGACTCATCTAATTTCGCGCTTAACCCGCCATTGTCCCGTTTGTTTGTCCCGCCGTGTAGGGCGCCAGCCCACACCGGACCAGGTCAGCGGCGACTTGATCCCCGTGCGGGTGAGGCCACGCCCATGCAGCGGCGGACGGCGTGCCACTCAGCGCGCGGGCGGAAGAGCGACCAGCCTGACTCGCCAGCCGCGACTCAGCCAGTATCAGACTCGGTGCCTGGCCCGATTCCCGGAGGTCAGCGGCGGTGGAAGTGGCCCGGTTAGAAATGCCACTTTGCGAACTCTTGTGTCCGTCCGAACTCTTGTGCTCACTCTAATGTCCGTTCTCTTACGCCCAATATGAACTCTGTTATTCGAACCATGAACAATCATAATGTAGACATTTATTGTATTTCTGAAACTTGGTTACATGCGAAAGTATTAAACGTTATCTTGATTTTCCCGGGGTATAACCCGCGCACTGCATACATACTGGTTTTTCGGGCTCACCCTAACGCAAATAAACGCTGTGTAATTTACCCTGACGAGATTTAAGCTGACATTTTTGATCGTTTAATTTCATGTCAGCCTAAGCCCGGCTTACCCTGACATGAAGGAAATGCAGGAAGAAATCAAAAGGCGACCCATAAAATTTTACTCCCGTCCACATCGACGCGTATTGTTCGCAGCCGAAGGCCGCAAAGACTTACCGCTGCCCTCCCCGCCCACTAGCTGGCAGAGGAGTGGGGTGTATTTGCGCATGTCGGGAGAGAGAGCCGGGTAGATTTTGGCTGATCGGTGAAGACGTAAGCGTTAGGCGCCTTTCCGTCCTTCGAATCACCCATTTCAACCGGCTGAGATTGGTGATTGGATTTGAACAGGCTGGGGGATAGTTAGGGGGTGGTGGATGGTCAGCTTTCGACTGGGCATATAGGGTGGGTGGGTTTCAGCAGGTCAGGGTGATCGGTGGATGATCTATGACAGCCTTAGGTCCAGTGGTGGATATAAGTTTTCTTGGGGAGGCAAATCCAGTGGCGTATTGCCAGCATTTTGTTGAGCAGGGTGGGGGAGGGGGGGGGGGGGGGGGGTAGCGGGCTGTCAGCGAAAAGTTGTTGACGGGGGGGGGGGGCAGTACCAGGCCGTCAGCCGTCAGGGGCATTCCACGACAAATCGACCAAAGGTTCACACCGCCACATTTTTTATTTTGATGCAATTTTGTCTATAGGGTTATCTTGTGCCCTGAAGTCAATTTTGGCATCGGCAGATCCCTAAGGTCAACGGTTCTCAAGATATAGCCTCGGGCTTGTTTGCGAGGTCACGATGCAGGGTAATCTTTGGAGGCATTTAGCTCCAAAACCACTGAACATAATGTATCATATTGTCATAGCATCGTGACTGCAATGAACTGAGCAACATTTTGTTCATCTCCGATTTTCAAAATTTTGACATTGTCACATTTTTGTATGTGTTGTGCCTATACCCCTTCTTGTCAAAAATGACAATTTTTGTTTGTGTTTCATATTAAAGCTTTACTATTTATCTCGAGATAGGAAAAATATAAAAAAGGTAATATTTCTTTAAAAAAAATGAATACTTCAATGTTTTTGCCAATACAACATGTTAAGGCATTTGCAGTAGAATACCGCCACTGGCACTGCAGGTGGAGGGTGGTGGGGGTGAACGCGCCCCCCCCCCCCATAAATGTATTATGACTAAACCCCCTTAACCCCTCCCAAAAAAAAATAATGGTACAGATATGTTCAAAACAGTAGGTAATAAGCAATGCACATTATGCATCCATGAAGGTGATGGAAATATATATCCTACGTTACTTGTCGGAATACCCAATGCCATGCAAAAGTATCAACATATCTTCAGGTCAGGTAGGTAGCCTAGGCCCCCCCCCCCCCCCCCCCCCCCCTGGAGGCCAGTAGGGACCTTTTAGGCGGCGGTGGGCCCTTTTCGGTGGCGGAGGGCCCTTTTCGGCGGCGGAGGGACCTTTTCGGCGGCGGAGGGGCCTTTTCGGCGGCGGAGGGACCTTTTCGGCGGCGGAGGACCCTTTTCGTCGCGCTGCGCGCGCCGACAAGGGCCGACAAGACCGCGCGAAGCGCGGTATAATGGACTCTTTACCACGCGAAGTGTGGTCTTTAGAGAGTTTAGAGCACTTCAGTGACCCTTTAGGGCCACCAGGACCCTCTCTGAAAGACCAGAGGTCCCCTTGGACGTTCAAAAGAGCCCTGTGCATGTCAGAGGGGCCCCTGGCCAGACCAAAAGGGCCCCGAGTGGGTCAGAGGCCCCTGAACACCTCCAATGGGCCCTTAGCCAGCACAGAGGACTCCTGGGCAGATCAAGAGGACCCTGAGCATGTCGGCAGGGCGACAAAGCAGCCAGCACAGTCCCTTGGAAGGTCATATGGCCCCTGATCAGGTTAGAGGGCCCTTGGACAGACCCCAGAGGGCCCCTGAGAAGTTCAAAGCGCCCCCGTGCAGGTCAGAGGGGCCCCTGGCCAGACCGAGAGGGCCCCTGGGTGGGTAAGAAGGACCCCTGAACATGCCGAATTGGCCCCTAGCTATCACGGAGGGGCCCCAGGGCAGGTGGGAGGGCGCCTTGAGCATATCGGCAGGGCGACAAAGCAGCCAGCGAAGTCGGACCAGAAGAGTCGCTGGGCAGATTGGAGGGGCTCCTGGGCAAGTCAGAGGGGCTCCTAGCTAGACCGAAACAGTCCCTGGGCCGGTAGGAATGGCCCTTGAACATGCCAGACGAGTTCCTAGCAAGACTGGAGGTGCCCCTGAGCAGGTCAGAGTGGCCCCTGAGCATGTCGACAGGAGGACAAAGCAGCCAATTCCTGGCCAGGTCGGAAGGACCTCTGAACAGGGCGAATGGGGCCCTTGACACATAAGAGGGGCTTCTTGGAAGGTCAGAGGAGTCCCTGGTCAGACCGGAAGGGCCCAAAGCACGTAGAGATCCCAGATGAAGATTAAATACAAAGAGTACCTACTCCACAAGAAAATTATTAAAATCGGATCTTTCGGGTATATTGTAACACCCTTCGTCAGCGATTAAGAGGCATTCGGTAACAGGTCATTGCTCGTCTTTAAGACGAGCAATGACAGGTTACCGAATGCCTCTTAATCGCTAAAGAAGGGTGCTACAATATGGCCGAAAGCTCCGATTTGTTGTATTGTAGAGTAAGCTCTCTCTGTATCTAACCCTCGCCCGGGGGTTGCCACCACTCGTTTTTTTTCTCGGGAATAACTCGCGTAGTTTTCAACCGATTGCAATGCAAATTGCAGTACCTTACATTGGAACAATTTGCCACATACTCTAAAAAAGTGAACTTCTAACCCACATGACTCGTGACCTATGACCTGTTTCTCAAGGTCATGCCAGGTGCAACTGGCGTCCCGTAGTATCGATGCATGTAACTTGTGCAGTTTCGGAGTGTTTGTTGTTCAGGAACATATGTACAGGTGACAGTTGTGGTTTCCACTGACATTGTTACCTCGGTTGACCTCTGAAAAGGTCAACCGAGGTCATTGACCTCCGATGACCTCATATTACTTTTGTTTTGCTTCTGACGGTTTCTAGGACATTTTGTGACGCTGATTTCAAATCTGGGATCCATTTTCCATAATTATATGCTCCACTGGGGTCATGCGCTTCCACAGGTCAACCGAGGTCACTGACCTCAGATGACCTGACATGACCTTTATGGAATATGACAGTTTCTAGGACATTTTGTGACGCTGATTGCAAATGTGGTACCCATTAAGCATTATGATATGCTTATTCACGATTCTAGCTCGCTTAAATTTAATTTATACGCATGCAAATTTGTGATGACTTTTGGGTCATTGACATGACCTCAGAGGTCACATAATGACCCAAGGCCTTCAAATTGGGTATCAGCGGCTTTTTCCCGTCACAAGCAACACGCTCGTGTTTGAATCGAAGCTCTAGCTCAATTAGGAGCGAAACGTTAAGGGGGGTCGTACCCCCCTCCTACCCGAACACGTAGTTATTTCGTCCAACCAGGGGGAGGGTTAATGTATATCACGGGGCGAGGCTGAGGATATGCTCAGTGTGGTATCGGGACGAAGCTGAGGGCAGGGTAAGGGAGGTGTCGTGAGAAGTTCAGGGCCAGGGAAGTGTCGGTGCGAGGCTGAGGTCAGGGTCAGAGAGGTTTGGGGTGAGGTCGAGGCCAGGGTCATTGTCAGGGAGTCGTCGAGCCGAAGTCGAGGTCAGGACCAGGGAGGTTTCGGGGCGAGCATGAGGTCAGTGTCAAATAGGTGTCGAGGGAAGGCTGTGGTCAGGGTCAAGCAGATGTCGGGGCGAGTATGAGGTCAGGATCAGGGAGATGTCAGGACTATGTTGAGATCAGGGTCAGGGAGGTGTCGGGGCGAGGCTGAGGTCAAGGAAGTGTCGCGGTGAGACAGAAGTCAGGGTCAGGGATGTATCCAAGCGACACCAAGGTCATGGTCAGTGAGGTGTTAGAGCGAGGCTGAGGCCAGGGTCATGGTCAGGGAGGTGTCGGGCCGAAGTCGAGGTCAGGATCAGAGAAGTTCTGAGACCAGGTCAGGGTCAGGTTAGTGTCGTGGGCGAGGCTGAGGTCAGAGTCAGGTAGGTGTCGAAGTGAGGCTGAGGTCAGGGACAAGATGGTGTTGTGGCGAGGTTGAGGTCACGGTAAAGGAGGTTTTGGGGTGATACTGAGGTCAGAGTCAGGTTCAGGGAGGTATCGTGGGAGGCTAAGGCCTGGGTAAGGGAGGTGTTGGGGGAAAGGTCGAGGCCAGATGCATGGTCAGGGAGTTGTCGGGTAGAGGTTGGGGTCAGGGTTAGGGAGGTGTCGGGACAAAGTCTTGGTCAGGGTGCTGGAGGGCGAGGCTGAGGTCAGAGTCAGGGAGGTGTCAAAGTGAGGATGAGATCAGGGTCAGAGAAGTGTCGGGGTGAGGCGGATGCCAGGGTCATTGTCAGGGAGCCTTCCGGCCGAGGTCAAGACCAGGGTCAGGGAGGTTGCGGGGCGAGCCTGAGGTCAGTGTCAAAGAGGTGTTGAGGGAAGGCTGAGGTCAGGGCCAAGCAGGTGTCGCCGTCGGGCGAGTATGAGGTCAGAGTCAGGGAGATGTCAGGGCTAGGCTGAGGTCCTGACCAGACCTCCAGACCAGACCTATATCAGGGAGGTATAGGAGTGAGGCTGAGGTCAGGATCAGGGTGGTGTCGTGACGAGGTTAGGGTCAAGGTCAGGGAGGTGTCAGGGCGAGGTTTGATGAGATTACGGGTAGGGGTGTCGGGGCGAGGCTGAGGACAGGTTCAGAGTGGTATCGGAGCGAAGCTGAGGTCAGGGTCAGGGAAGTGTCGTGAGAAGTTCCGGGCCAAGGTGGTATTGGGGCAAGGCTGACGTCAGGGTCTGGGAGGTGTTGGGGCGAGATCCAGGCCCGGGTCTGGGAGGTGTCGGGGAAGGCTGAGGTCAGGGTCAGGGAGGTGTAAGAAATAGACTAGGGCTAGGGTCAGGGAGGTGACGCGCCGATGTTGGGATCAGGGTCAGGGAGGTGTCAGGACGAGGTTGAGGTCAGGGTCACGGTCAGGGCCTATTATAAATAATTTTGTTTTGAATGTTCGACTATACGATTTCATGACAGTGATAAGCAGGCCATGTTCTATTGATGTGTCAATTTTCATACAAATCGTAATAGTCCGCTGTTTGACTTTGACCTCTTTGACCTGCTTTAAATCCTTCGATTTGAAATGTGCGACTCTAATATTTGATGTGAGTGATACGAAGGTCATGATCTACCAGTGTGCTGATTTGCATGCAAATCCCAACAGTCCGCTGTTTAACCTTGACCACTTTGACCTGCTCTAAATCGTTTTATTTAGAATGTGCGACTCTAAGATTTCGCCAGAATGATTACCAGAGGCCATTCTCATAATACAAAAATGTGTATAATATTGGAACACTAGTCTAGTTCTTACACTTCCCTGACCCTGACCTCAGCCTTCCCTCGACACCTCCCCATAGGCGTAACCACCTTCCGATTGTAGGTGGGGACGGAGGCACTTTGAAGTCGATTCTTGCCATACAATGCCCTTAGGCGTAATGTTAAAATCCGAAAATGTTACTGGGGACTTATCCACAGTGACTCCAGTGGTGGTTAGGCGCCTGCACCTCCCTGACGTCATGATCACGTAGAATCGCCGGATGACTTTACATCCTATATATGGCCTTACTTATAGCAAGGCCCTATAACCAGGTAAAGACACGAACCATTTGACCTTGAACTCGCCGGACCGCCGGATGACGTCACTGGCGGGGACCGGCTTCTTCGTCGGCGCCGCGCTCAAGCGCATGGTTGTAACTCGTAAACGACAAAAAAATACCACCCTATAGAGACATATTTTCCGAATCAGCGCATCGAGGAGGCCCTGTATGCAAAATTTGGGGCAAATTGAGACACCTCGGAATATCATACTGCCTGTGTGATATCTGATGCTGTTAATTTGACGAACGTCAGCCATCGAAACCCGCACGCAAAACGCCAGCAACTGACTACTCAATTTCAACTATTGCGCTATTGATAACTGAAATCTTGCAATTTGATTGGTGCAGCGCTCTGTCGCCAGTGACGTCAAATCACGTTTTGTGAGCACCGACGAGGCGACCTATATGCTTATAGGGCATAGTGCCTTGGCCTTGGCCACCGCCCAGGGGGGTGTACTCCGCTCCTTCAACATTGGTAAAAAATGTGACAACCGCGAGCAGCTTCCAGCATCTTGGCCGTGTTTATCGGATCTGCCCATAAGCTATATTTGACTATCAGCTAGTATTGACCAATCAGTCTTGAGCAAGCTCGACGGTGATTGGTCAGGTTGTGATGACGTGAAGGCGGGGGAGAATTGTTTGTTTACATTTCAACGGGTTCGCCATATTGGTTCGCTGGCAATGTACGGGCGTGTGTGCGTGTACATTTTTAAGCATTTCCTTATTTTATGAAGCGTAAGACAATATTTAAAGGTGTATGTGAAAGTCGACATAACAATTGTATCTATCAACATAGCAGTATTTTCCCAGAATACCTCAAAGCTAAAAATTTACACCCAAATCTGTGCGTTCTTTAGCTGAGGATGAGGACATCTGCGGAAATTGTCGACATAAGAGGCTGTAGGAGTAGGTTAGCTATATTTGTGCATTTTTCAAGGACGTAAACCCATAGATTGTGTCACCTTATATAAACAGACTAGAAAATCCATACCAATAATGTGACTGATATCGGTATTACTTAGGTTTTGAGACACCATTATGAGTAGTACCAGTGGCGGCGGATCGTATTTTCGGATGGTGGGCAAAGAAACCCAGAGGGTCCCTCGGCAAAAGGGCCCCTCCCACGGTACCCCCCCCCCCCCCCCCAAAAAAAAAATGACGCGAAATGGTATCTCCTCGGATTTAGGCCACTATATTTTGCAGGGCCTCTAAATGGTCGTAAAAAACGTCGGACAGGCCAATGTTGAAGTCTCAGGCCTTCTGAGGGCCCCTCATGGCCTACCGAGGGCCTTCTGTCGGCCTTAGAAGGCCCATCAGGGTGACTGTGGGCACATCGGAGCCCTGGGTCATTGTTTCGGTCAAAAGGAAAAATCGAACCAACTTCTTGGAGTATGGTCTCTTACAAATTTATGGGGGGGGGGGAGGCAAAATCATATGTTTCCTCCCACCACTTCTTGAGTGGGCGGACAGCTGCCTCCTCTACCCCCCCCCCCTTATCCGTCGCCACTGAGTAGTACCTAATGATAATGGTCCTGTGCTGTGGATGGCTTGCACTAATGAATACAAATTGCCGAGTGTCTAGTAATGACTATATAAAATAAATGATAATAATGTGATTTATGAGTTACAGGACATAAATGCCTTTTTGCGACGTCAGGGGTGCAGCAACAACTGACATGCCAAAAAAGTTGATCAAGATCACGATTCAGATCCTATACCATTTCATAAATTTCCCGAAGATTCACCTTATATAAGAAAAGTCTAGGGGACGCTAGGGCGGTGGGGGGGGGGGGGGCGCTAGCCCCCCCCCCCCCCCCCCCCCCCCCCCCCCCCCCCGGAGCCCAGGTCGCGCCCATGTCGCGCCCACCAAACACGCGTATAGGGCGCAACTTTTTGTATGTGGCGCCCCCCCCCCTGACTGAAATATTGGATCCGTGCCTGTACTATGTCACGAGAAGGAATAGCAATGCCAAACAAATACAATATATTTGATGAGGTTTATGTCGCCCTAGGCAATTCATTGCGATACATTCACATTTTCCACGCCGTGTAATGGCATCGAAGATACACTTATCCTAGGGCGCCGCCACCTTCCGAAAGTTGGTGGGACGGAGGCATTTTGAAGTCAATTCTTTCCATGCAACGCCCATAGGCGTAATGTTAAAATCCGAAAATGTTAGGGGGGACACGTCCCCCCGTCCCCTCCTGTGGCGGAGCCCCTGCACTTATCATCATTTCGAGCGGCGGTCGGCCGGGGCGCCGTACCTAATCGTTGAACTTTGCGCAGATATAACAGCAAATATTAGTCTGATTGCATTTTTCAGCGGTATCCGGCAGAGCGGTTGATTTGTGACATATTACATATTACAAGTTTTTAAATCGACCGGTAAACAAAGAAACTAAGCGCGATCTAAGCTTCAGGCACACGCTTAGCGATCTAAGCTAAGCTTCAGGCACACGCGCACTAATGTTGTGTACGGCGGCTGGCCCAGGGTAATAGAACAACGGGTATAACAGTAAGGAATGTAACGCCCAAATTAATGAGACAAGATATAATTTTTCTGGTAATTGTTTTCTCTATTATAAATTGACAGTATTGTTTGATATCAATAACTTGTATTTCCATAGATTATATCTTAATTTAGTTAATTTAATTTCACCAAATATACGACGTAGTAGTCGAAGTAGTGTATATTTCAGTACCTGTAGTGCAACTGTAGTGCAACTGTAGTGCAACTGTAGTGGATTTGGAAGCGATCACGAAAACTCAACTATAACGCGCGAAATACATTCGTTGTGCTTTTGTTTTGAGATATAAAAATACATGATGAGCCATCCATGATCCTGCGGTAGGCATGTTGGTAGGTGATCACCTACCTAAATCCTAAATAAAGTAGTTTGTGGGGATGTTGTGACTATTTCTTGTGAAACACATAATAACGAGATCATAGCTTTGATATTGTTAAATACTGCTGAATGTTTTGATTGAATGGCTTTCCAGGCCCAATGCTAGCAATGCTTCTGGTGCAGGCTCAGGCTCTGACCGTGCCATCCTATCGAAGTTCCAGGTCATTGATAGACTGAAGTGGCTAAGTTTTACATTTCAATTTCCTTATGTCTGGAGGTGGGCTGCGCTGCCCACCAGCTCCTCTGGATCTGACCTTGAATGTGGCTGCTGCCACCATGACTTGGTGCATCAGCATGTTGATGTCATTTCTGCCAGAGACAAATACCTAACGTCCCAAACCCATTGCAGTACATGTCGATTGTAAGCTTTGGAGATGAAATAGATAAATATTATGTTAGTACATCTTGAACATAAAGTTACATTAATTATCGAATATTAAAATTAAAATTAAAGGTACCAACATATCATATTACAATATTGTGGAAACACTGCGAAAAAAATGGTTTGAACTAATAATGGCTAATGAGATATTGGCTTTGACCCAGTGATCACGCACATTTATAAGGTCACTGAAGGAATGTAAGGTCAATCATTGTCATGAAATGTGCCAAAATCAGAGGGTTCGGCCGCCAAAAGCGATAAAACTACGTTGCTGTGGCGGCGCACACGGCACACTATATATAATTGGAGCTACATGACCTATTTACCTAGCTTGGCTTCTGTGACATCACAGGTCACCAATTAGAGGTCAATCAGGGAGGTGTGAGATGAGAAAAGGCCGGCATAACGAATGATGTATGAATCATGACTAACTATGCATTGGGTCCAACGCAAAAATACTTGGTGCCTCTGGGATTCGAGCCCACGGTCGGCAATGGGCGTTACGACATTGGTTAACCCCCAAGCCCATTTGGCTACTTTTCGCTTGACAAATCGAAAAATGGTAAAGAAAAACGTTGTAGCCAAGACTTGTAGCTATCTTTTACATAAGTCAGATTTAAAATATGTTCCATAGGTTACGAGCCAGCCTTGTCTGAAAATCATCGATTTAACATGGGTACGCTATGGTGTAGTAGATTTGTAACGCCCAAACGCCCGAGTGCTGCCAACCGTTACTGGTGGGGGCTGGGCTGGCCGGCCGCGTCCCCCGCCTTCTACGTCACAGCGACTCTGGGGTCGCGGCTACTAAATTAGTGTTTGTCACCACTTTTCGGCCGGAGTGTTCTACCTGGTTTATACAGCCTTGCCACCGCCAGAAAATAAAGACATTTTCAGGTTAAGTCATGGATGTTCATTTGATATTATTAATGACAATTTCGCAGCCTCTTTTAAATAGTCTCACAAACTTCTATCCAGGACATCATTGAAGGTGAGATTGATGGTCTCTAACTGATGGAATGATTGGATCACTTGTGAGAAGCGCTGTCAATGGTCATATCAATATGTTGTGTTCCAACCTAAAGATGTAAATAAAAGGATAAATGAATGAGGAATTTATTATTGACCATGAAACGGTGGCAATGAAGGGTACCAGGAGCCTTTATTCAATACGATAAACATGCCAATATATTATAGCAATAGTTTGATATATTCTACCATTGACATTGACATTGGTTGTCACGAGCAAAATGCTGGTGGCCATTGACCAATCTACAATGTCTGTATGAACTATTGTCCCTTTATTGAATGGGAGCATCAATATCTAATTAATATCTGTTGGAAAATGAGACTTCTTGGAAAAGTTGGAATTCAAACTTAGCTTATATTCCTATGAATGACTTTGATGACATGAATCTATATTCAGTCATGTTAACAATATGCTGACAAAAGTTGACTTAAGTTTTAGTAGTAAATAATTGAAGAAGCACAGAATAATTCAGAACATTGGCATCACTTTTACAGATACTCTGCACTGCATAAGCCTTAAAATATGACAAAGAACAATTTAGTTGTTCGTTTGTTTATTGGGGTTTAAGGGCGTGCCGACTACTCAGGCCAAATGGATCCCTAACAATTTGGTTGCAAATAAATATTGGATCTGGGGAAATGCATGATAATTTATGTTATGATATGTGATCCTGGTGGATCTCTGAGAGATCCAATGCAAAATGTTTGTGAGCTCACAAACATTTTGCATTGGATATATGATCTCAGTGGTGGGCACCATGTGACCTTCATTGTCAGAGCGCCCTTAAACACCAATCATCATCATCATGATCTCAGTGCATCTCACCAAAATTCCAGGGTGGATCTATGTCCCCAGCATAACTCTCACAGTTGTTGCAGAAGTTGTTCTTACATCTCATCACATGTTTTCATTAGAATGCAAAATATAATGTCGAAGACCTATTTATATAATGGATTCACTTTTGGAGTTATGACGACTTATTGCAAGTCTATTAACATAATAATAAACGTTAACCTAACTCTCATAATGGCAACAAAGATGATTTAGTAAAGAAAATACAAGATTGGCTTTCGGAAGGAGCAAGCAAGCCTATGATTTACTGATTAAGGCGCAAGCCGAAAGCTTCTAATCTTGTGTTTGCTTTACTAGATCATCTTTTTTACCATAATGAAAGTTAGGTTAACACTTATTATTATCATTGTCTCTTAAAACAGTGTTAAAAACAATTCAAGATTAGTATATTAACACCATATTCAAATTTGACAGCAGAGTAAGGATCCAAGCTCTGTTCACGGGCCAGGCCCAATGCCAGACGCCATGCTATTAGTGGTGTGTTGATGTTCAAGTGCATTGTTATTATCTGTCAGATAATAACAACACATATATGGCACCAATACCATGAGAAGTCTGGTAATTTGCAGTAACCAGAGGTAAGACCTTTACTCTACCTACTCAATGACGTCAGCGAGGCTATTGTCAGGTGATACAAATCATTAGTCAGGTAAGTACTGAGAATGTTCCTGTTTTGAATGCAGTTCTGATGAAATCAGAGGTGTAGAATTGGTATACAATATTAAATTTGCCTGTATAAAGGTGTGCAAAAGCGGAATACCGCCCAAGTTTATAAACAGGGAATATAATAAAGGAAAAAAATCAGCCAGCGAAGGAAGCTTCAGCACCCAGTTCAATGATATTTCAGGCAGAGTTAACGACTGTAACACTGGACATTTCCAAAACAGAATTTTCATACTGTCAAGGCAGGCTCCTAGAATTTCTTTGGAGCTGGGGTGCGAAGTGGAAAACTCTTGACTAAAAATAAGTATAAAGAGTGGAAAATTAAACCAAAAAGCAAATGTACCAGGCTTTATCACCCAATTACCTGCTCACCAAATTTAGTTATTACCTATGCCAATTCTTACCTGCCTTTCCATCCACAGGCTGTCCCTATCATTACATCCATAAATCAGTATCAGGTTTCCAATTATGCAATACATTTTAAAATAAGGAGTGGAAAATTCACAGTAAAACTCAGGAAAAAGAGTGGAAAAATAGTATCCATAGGGTGTCAATTTCCACCCAAACTTCCCAATGCTAGGACACTGTGTCAAGGTTTAGACGATACCAACAGACTAAAGCACTCATAGTTAAGGACAACCATTACACTGGACATGTCCTTACACCAGACTTGCCATGCTATTGACGGTGTAGATTGGGATGACACACCATATTGATAATGAAAAGTCTGGCATTAGGATGTGTCCACCATTACAGTTGTTTACCCTACATATTATAATTTTGACTACCACCTCCACTTTCCCAATAATCCCTCTCAATTGTACTTTGTATTGCTGGCACACTACATTACACTGACGCACACTATAATTACCTAGCCACTTTTCCTTGCAGATCTCCAATGTCCTCGCCATTATGAACACAGATAGTCTATATCGATGTTTCAATTTTCATCAAAGCTACACCATCAGGATACAACAAAAACCCACCTTGTATAGTCGTTGCCGCTACGTTTTCTTTCATGAGTAGCAAATTCACGGCATGCCGAGCACTTCACGAAAGATGCTGCCGGCCTATGTACGATAACGCGCAAGATTGTGTGTACTGTACGACCCAATCAGCACAGAAGCTTAGCGTCAGAAATGACGCACTCGCCTCAGCACGCTTCCCCACTGTGGTAAACACCGCAAATATGCGCGTTGCGCCGGAACTGAAACACCACTATGTTTGTAAGATGCAACCATATGAAGCTAAAATACTTCCATATCTTTAACATCCCGCGAGATCAGATAAAAGTGTTCATTCTCTGGTGGCGAGGGAGGGAACTACCCAAATCGTTTAATTCGCTATGTTAGGCTAAGCCAGGCTTAGGCTGACGTGCTCCAAAGTCAAAATAAACCCGGATCTGGACGTTTCCTATCAAAATACACTAGTTTTGATTTAAAGTGACAAAATGGTTATTGTAAATTAAATATTATTGGCAATCGTGTTTAGACTGACAAAATGTTAGCCTAAACCCGGTTGCCGAGTACAGGGGGTTTGCGCCTAACACGAACTGCAGGGGAGGTTGATTTCCGCCGCCCCCGTGAGATCTCGAAAACGACGAAACGTATCGACAAGCTGAAAACGGCGTTTGATAGCTGGATACAAGTTTCATCGAAAGTATTTCAGTATTTTTTTTAGGCCAAGTGAAAGTTGAGGGCACCAGAGGTCATCAAAGGTAAAAGTTTCCAGTTTTTTTATCCTGTGTTAGGATTTTGCTCCAGAAATTCCCATATATCTGGATACTATGCTGGCTAGAAACAAACGAAAAAAACGATCGTCAGCCATTGACATTTGCAATCGCCAAGGTGTCCTCAAATTTGATCTCAGGTCAATATTTGAGGCTCCAGAGGTCAAAAAAGGGAAAAATGCAACCTTTTTTGAAAAAAAAATATTTTCACTAATAACTTTGTTCCTAAAGAAGATAACGGACAAATGTTTGCGCCATTGTGTTTTACTCGTCAAGGTGCTTTGGATGATATACATGGTGGCCGTGTTAAGTCAACTTCAAAATTTGACTTCAGGTCACGTGACCTTGACCTGAGGTCAAGATCCAAATAGGTCATGTTACATATAGGAAGACGTGTCACGACCAGACAATCACAATGCCGTCAGTTTTTCTTCTCTATCTGCATTATGTCGCGAGTTATTGCCAAAAAGATGATGGTAACCTCGGATGACCTAAAATGACCCCATAGGGGTCACTGAACAAAACTTACACTTGGATCATCAATATTATCCTATAATAACATGATCCAGAAGTAATTGGACTAATATGATGCATATCCTTGAAATAGGAAGCATTTAAATATTTCCCCATTGACTTATTATGGGGAGGTCACTAAATTGACCTGACCTTAGGTCACCAATATCAATATTCCGAGATACACTAATTGTAAGTACTTATTCCCTCATGACACCCTGTAAGTTTCAAACTGATCGGTGAGAAACTCTGGCTTTGGCACAATTGCAAACGTATTTGGAGGTGGGGTCACTTGACCTGGTCTGGTGAACTGACCTCAGATGACCCGAGGTTCATTTGTTTGTCAAAGTGTGCGCTGTTGTTTTCCTAACAGGTGTTCCAAAACTCGGAGGTGCTGCGGGCGCCGTTTTTTCGCTATCTGCGAAAAACCTGAGGGGGGTGGAAATCAACCCCCCTGCAGTGCGCGGGGTAGGTATACTGCGTCGTGATCCGCCACTTCAGCCAGGCACCAGGGAGAACAGTGGTGGTGTGCAATTATTCACAGGGACACACGGGAATGCAACATCCTACCCATTACAAGTAGTAGTGCGGCGCTAGAATCTCTCTGGGTTTCTATGAAATGTAGGGGAAGAAGTTCTGTGACTGTGGGAGTGGTGTACCGTCGACCTTGCCCGCCGTACATATGTGGCATAGAAGAAATGCACGACCAGCTACGTGACGCTCTGGCCGCGGGCCGACCTACGTTCTGTCTCGGGGACGTCAATATATCGAAAGACCTTGAGAAATGCAATCCCAATTGATGTCCTCAAATTTTAGCTCCGGTCAATAGTTTAGGCTCCAGAGGACACCAAAGGTCACGATGGCATTTTCTTCCAAAAAGTTTTCCCTGAATATCGTTTGATCGGTTAAACATATATAAATAATTTTAACGCCATCGTGTTTGCCTCGTCAAGATACTTCAAAGCATATTATAAAACATATTATGAAACATATGGTGACTTGGTTAGGTCAACTTCAAAATTTGACCTCAGGTCAAGGTCACCAGGTCACCAGGTTTGACCCAGGTAGGTTATCTTGCACATGGGGAGACGTGTGGTGGCAGTCAGTGTGCCAGTCGTACGTCTCTATCTGTATTATATCAAGAGTTATCACGTCTCTATCTTTATTATATCAACACAGTGGTGCCAGTCGCACGTCTCTATTTATTTCACTTCGTGAGGCATATCCGCTGCATGCAACGGCTATTACATGACTCGAGTCAAAACACGCTATAATTATTGGGCTTGGGTGACGCAACACTCATACTTCATGTAGGTACACATCACAGAGCACACAGAACACATCACAACACAATTTCTCATAAACGAGTGCAGTGAGTCATAAAACTAAGTATCACGCTCACGCTCCATCAGGTACTCCTTGATCTCGCGTTTAAAACTAGCGAAATTCAAACAACGCAGCTCAGACGGCAGCTCGTTGTAATCAGCGACAGCCCCGTACAAATAGCGACGCCTCCCAGACTCAGTCCGTATAGAGGGCGTCACAAGCATTCCACTCTGTCAGGTGTCTCTCCCGTGCACACTTTGCCTAGTTATTAAACTTTCGGCAAAGTTTTGAGGTTCAGACGTAGTCAGCATTTTTTTTCAGTAACACTAGGTAGCGATACTTATACATGCTGTCTACATGAAGCCAGCCGAGGTCATCAATCACATCGCTCACATGATCGTATTTCCTCCGGCCAGAGACCACTCGCGCAGCGAACCTCACTAGCTTGTGAAGCCGTCTGCGTTGCGTCGCATTGCTAGCGCCATATACGGACAGACAGTACCGAATTGCTGAGAACACCAGACCTTGCACCAACGTAACCATCACTGACTGGGGGAGACTGTGCCTGCTGTGGCTCAGTCCGCACAAAGTGCCAGTACACCGCCGTACCACGTCGTCTGTATGTGTGGCGAAAGTCATGTCACTATCGAACCAGACACCTAGGTTTTTGACAGTGTTTGAGCAGGTGATGGTTGAGCCGGAAAAGGTAATGCTGATTCGGGGAAGGCGCCGAGTCATTTCGCGAGTACCGAGCGCGATGAGCTGCGTCTTTGCCGCGTTAATTTTGAGGCCATTCTTTCCATACCAGTTGGAAAGGACAGACAGACTGTTTTCCATGGATTGGATAATATCATTCAGGTCTTTTGGTGGGCCAGAAACGTACAGTTGGACGTCATCAGCGTAGGTGATGATGCCCGTGGACTCATCAGTATAGAGAGGTAGGTCGTTAGCGTATATCTTGTGCAGTAATGGGCCAAGAGAAGAACCTTGATAGGTGCCAATGGGGTTGAGAAGGGGTCGGGAGAGTGTGCGGCCGCGAGATGTTCCGGTGGTCTGAATCTGCACGCGCTGATAATGATTGGTCAGGTAGCATTGGAACCAGCGAGTTTCTACACCATATAGATCTAGCTTACGCAGCAGTGAGTCGTGTGGGATACAATCGAAACAGCGAGAGCAGTTCAATAGGCAGAGAAGAGTAATCTCACGCTGGTCCATAGATCGAAAAACATGGTCAGTGAGGGTGAGCAAGGCAGTGTCAGTGGAGTGATTGGTCCTGAAGCCGTGCTGGTTAGGGGAGAACAGGTGGTGTGTAGAGAAATAAGAATACAGCTGTTCGGAAACAACGCGCTCAGTTATTTTTGCTATGGTAGTGAGAATCGAGATTGGCCTGTAATTACTAAACTCATCGGACTTTGCAGCTTTCGGAATGGGATGGACAAGAGTGAGTTTCCATGAGTCAGGAACGGTGTGTGATGTTAGACTAGAGTTGACGATGTGGGTTAGAACGTGGCAAAGCGAGTAAAGACACATTTTAATAAAACGAACACACAGGCCATCTGCGCCACAAGCTGAAGAACTATTCATCCTGCCAATGACCAATACCAAACATTCCGGTGTGATAGGCGCAAGCACGAACGAACTCGTTGACACTCGAGGCAAACGGACAGGCAGCTCAGGTCCAGATCTGTCTACTGCTCGCGACGTGTTTGCTCCGATCTCAACAAAATACTTATTTTGTCAATAAGTATTTGACAAAATAAGTCTTTTAAGTATATAAGTATATACTTATATACTTAGACTTATATACTTAGATATATATCTAAGTATATAAGTCTCAATAAGTATTTGACAAAATAAAGAAAGTCAATTTTGTCTCTATCTTTATTATATCAAGAGTTATTGGCAAAATAGTGCTGGTGACCTTAGATGACCTCATATGACCTTACAGAGGTCACTGAGTAACAATTGCATCTGGTCATCAATATTCAGCTAAAATAACATGATTTTGAAAGCATTGACCTGATCTAACACATATGCTCTGAATAGGAAGCATTTGTATATTTTCCCATTGACCTGACCTTAGGTCACCGATATATAACAAAATATCCGGGATAAATGAATTGTAGGTTCTTATGATCTTATGAAATTATGTAAGCTTCAAATTTCTCGAACAAACACCGTGACTTTGGCACGACCACAAACATGTTTTGGAGTTAAGGTCACTTGACGTGACTTCGTGAGCTGACCTGAGATGACCTGTGGTCAAAACTTGCACACAATGTGAGTAATTTATGCCAAAACAGCTGTGTCAAATTCGGTGGCGCGCAGCGCCGCCGTCCTCCCGCTATTCCTGAAAACCTCAGGGGGATAAAAATGCCCTCCACCAGGGCGAAAGATATCGCATGTGTGCGTGCTTGCTTGATGTTGATTAAAGACGATAAGTGTCGAGCGCTAATTTCTGCTGTATACGACAGAATGCGACCAACCAGCCAGCCGGAAGGTATATTGCGGGATATGTGACTGCTATCTTGTAGTTGATTAGCCTTAATATTGCTATATTTCGCCATGACACCAATGAGATAAGATATAAATGGCATTGAATGGGTCCTGGTTGGCTATTCGATGAGTCAGATTGACAGTCGGCTTGCTACAATTTTGAAGGCATTTGACCGTTATGATATTGGCATGAGGCAATGCAATTGTCGCATCAAAAGGTTCAACGTCATATTCCCATCCTTCGAATTACTATTCTAGCTGTTCATGGGAGCCTGGATTTTGAACGTTGTATTTTCGCTCATGTGAAGGGCCGGATTGCATTGGAGTTAGATTGCAATATTGCTACACTGCTTCACGTGCAGCAACATTTTACCTGTTCCAAAAGTGGTTTACGGGCACAGATATACGGACACAGATCACACACAATGAAACAGAATGTAATCAGGACAATCAACATCTTATAATATGTTGATTGCTTTTAGTACCAGTGAGGATGTATTAACTTTGAGTCTTAGAAGTGATGCTAGAGAATTATCAAATCTGTTTTGCCAAGTTTTACCGGGAAGATGGTCTGAATAAGCTAAGATTGAGTAGTTGATCAACAGCATGTATTGTACAGTGAATACTAGTGCTAACCCGTCCGCTCCGCTAGACGATTAGCTGGCATCTCCGGGATGGAGGTATCCGCACCAATTCAGCACGTTAATTAACTGGACTGGAACTGGAACTGCATAGGACATAATTACCTATTACCCGTCAAGGGATCGTCGCCCCACCAACTCCGGTGCGTCGGTGACTTATCCCATCTCCCACACATGTCCTATGCATAGCTAGCTGGCATCTCCGGGATGGAGGTACCCGCACCAATTCCGCACGTGAATTAACTGGGACTTTTAAAGGGAATAGTTCACCTTTAACATGGGGTTTTTGACTGAGATAGCAGATTTGTAGAGCAGATCTAAAAATTGTTTGTGGTGAAAACCGTGAAATAATTACCTCTCTACGTTAAGTAATTTCGACACAGGACTAGTGGGCCCGTTTTCATTCCCGCTCTTCCGGGCTACAATCGGGGAATGAACGCTCGCTAGAGGTATGACGTCATACCCGCTGACGTCAGAATTGCGTCATACGCAGATTCTGCCGCAAACTAGCCGTGGTATTTATATAGACTTTGGCCGTGGTCATTAGTAACTTTGAAATAGTACAGAAATATTATAGGTTGTTATTACCAAGGTCTGTTATTACCACCGAGTTGGTTCAGTGACTGGATGCATTGCCGGGATCAGAAGCCAGAATTCCGAGCTTGCGAAATTGTATTGTAAGAAGGTGCAAATCCCAATATAGAAACGGGGCGACCCTGAGTTGAACGCGACGATTTTCTGGTAAGTTCTTGTTCTTGTTGACCTTATACATCATTGATCATGAATCTGATTTTTACAAAGACCAGGTATTTCATGTGTTTGTTTCATGGAAATGCTTGCTTGATTGGTTCTACAGAAGTATAATGAAAATATGGTAAATATTTTACTGCAGCCCATGATAGAAATATGGATATAATATATCTAAATATAATGGGAAATTGTATTAATATCCAGACAATTATTGCATATGACACAGAAAGCTAACAGGTGGACATGTTTTGTCATAAAATACTTGATCAGCACCTTTTGATTCATTGTGTAAAATTGCATCTTGCCTAATGAGGCTTTATGATGAAACACGTCCAACTGTGGGTCTGTTCCTGTGGCGCCTCTAACCTCCTCAAAGTTGCTCCAACTTTAAACTGTCCCAGACGTACACAAGGGTGGGAGGGGTAAATGGACCAATGCCCCCCCCCCCCCCCCCCCCCCCCCTGAAGGTCTGTATGTGCCCCTTTGGTAAACAAAATTAATTAATTTGTGTTTGCTTTTTAGGACAAAGTTGGGTGATATTCCGCTATTGCACACCTTTATATAGGTAAATTGAATTAACATTTCAGTTGTAATGGCGGAGTCATTGCGGTTGGTTGAGGGGATTGATGGGTGATACAAAATATTATTGTTAGGTAAGTGCTGATAATGTCTCTGTTTTGAGTGCAGTTCTAATGAAATCAGACGTGTAGAATTAGTATAAAATATTTGGTTTTCCTATAAAAAGGTGTGCAAAACCGGAATACGACCAAAAATTGTGGAAAATATGCCCCTCAAAAAATATATTGGGTCAAATATGGTGAGTTTTTTGGGTTGGGGTACTTTATGCCCCCCTAAGCAAAAACTGCCCCCTCCTGGAGTGAATCCTGTGTACGCCACTGGCAACTGTTCTATCATATTGCACAGACAGTTGCAAGTTGGAGCAACTTGGAGGAGGTTAGAGGCGCTACAGGAATAGGCCCTATGTCAGCTTTGCCGGGTTGTTTGTCTAATGGGGAAATGGTCATTTTCTTGTAAAACAAGATGCATTAACAATGCAAGTTAACTGCTGTTAAACTGGGCTCGTCATAGCCAGTGGCGTACCCAGGATTCACTCTAGGAGGGACAATTTTTGCTTAGGGGGGGGGGCATAAAGTACCCTCACCAAAAAAACTCAGGTTTTGGCCAGCTATATTTAAAAAAAGGGCATATTTTCACCATTAAAAAAAATATTGATCAAAGGGGCACGTACAGAGTACAGACCTTACCTTACTTTACCTTACAGTAATCAGGATTTTTAGGCCTCAAGGCCTGTAGTACCCGCTCTCATCGAGTTCATGATTCCTGGCATGTCTCAGTCAGTGTCAGGTATGCTGAACCTGACGTGAGCCCAATGGGCGCCCAATCTAGCCTTGGAAGGCATTCAGCGAAGGAGCGCAGACCACTTTGGATGGGAGGCCATTCCAATCATTCACAATACGTGTGGCGAAGGCGAATTGTCTGACCCTTGTGGTCGCCGAGGACTTGCGGAGTTTGAAAAGATGGCCTCTAGTTGGACCGTCAGGGGGAATTGCCCTGTTTGCCCCCCCCCCCTTGTGTACGTCTATGGTCCTAACCTCATACTTTTCCCATATTCCTACATTTCATCCAAATCTGAAAGTAAAGTTTCATTGTTTGGTTGTGTCAAAATAATGTACTGTTCACACTGCATGGTGAAAATCAAATCTTCGGTCACATTAAAATAGCTTACTTTTCCTGCCAATACTTTGGAGTGTTTTAGTGTGTCAATATTGTCTACATTATGATAACATGAAAGTCCACTGTTAGAACCTGACTGAAGTGTACAGCCAGGGAGGGGATGAAGTACAGCCTTGTGGAGAAACTCTATATAACCATCATGCATTATTTTGGCTTAAATATTTATATTGTTACAACAAATTTTGTATTTTAAAACATTGATACATGTGAAGTGTAGATGTGAAGGACTCTAACACAGCCATCATGTTTTATATTAGTACAGACAATATTTTGTAAGGCTGGGCATGGATCAAACCAATGTTTGATATTTATATGTATAACACATACATTTGCGTCAATGAGAAAGGCTGACTATGAATGACCATATGAAGTCTGCTATTTAATGATTAATTGTAATATTATTCAGCATCGCTTTTTGTTAAAATTAATGATTAATGAAAATGAAAATTTTGGAGTTCATTTACCTGTCAAATTATCATTTTTCGGAAATTAATATTCTGCATACATACTATTTGTTTATTATGAACCACCATGTTGTAGAGTTTGTGCTGTGAAGTGGGCAGGTTGGTTCGCCGGACTTTTATTTTTTTTAAGCCAATAGGATACTAGCAAATCATATTTATTACCACCTATGACAACGATCAAACCTCATGCTATACATATGAGTGGTTTTTAAAGGGTATTTGTCCGTGTGAGTGGAATGATTGGCATAATTAAATGGTGACTCTTTGTAGGCAATTGTGGCGCAGTGGCTCAGTCCCGTTTTAAATCGTTGTTTTTCAACAATTGGGATTAATTTTTGGACTGTTTTAGGGCTAGATCATTTAATTGTTTATCCTTCTACATAATCATTGCGATTTTATTCTCATGGGTTGCATCGGTGTAGTCAAAATGATAAGAAATGACATTAGTGTGAGTTGTGAGGTGAGGTGATTCACATTGAAATTGTGCAAACATGTCTTCTAAAAAGGTAATACAACTTTTGTGTTGGTTGTTGTGACCATCTGTGACCAAAATATTAAATCCACTTCAACTTTGGTAATCTTTACTGGGTACTGGTAGGGCAGGCGTCACACTTCTGTACACAAAACTAGGTAGTGTGACGAGCCTGAACAAGTGGCAGGCGATGCAGCCGGCTTGATGACATCATTGAGAGGGTATACCTAATGATGTAGCCCTGTTTACTACTCAATCAGACTTAATGGCGGGGTTAGGTTAGGTTAGTTGACCATGCAGTCGTTGCGCCCTTAAGCCCCAACAAACAAACAAACAAGGTTAGTTTAGGTACCATAACCTAAACTAACCTAACCCTGCCATTAAGTCTGATGGAGTAGTAAACAGGCCTACACCAATAAGTCTGATTGAGTAGTAAACAGGGCTACATTATTAAGTCTTATCGAGTAGTAAACAGGCCTACGCCATTAAGTCTGATTTAGTAAACAGCCCTACGCCATTAAGTATACCCTCCCAATGACGTCATCAAGCTAGCTGCTCCGCCTGCCACTTGTTCAGGCTTGTCACACTACCTACAGTGTTGTGTACAGTGTTGTACAGTGTTGTGTTGTGTTCATGTACCATGTGAGGTGTTGTGTCAGTAGAGCAGCTTGCAGTTTATTCAGTGTTGCAGTGTCATGGTTATAACATTGTTAATGCAATCTAACAATAATCAATTTAAAGTTGTCTCGTACAAAACAAAATTAAAACTTTAAATGCCATTAATTTGTATCACATTACAATGCATGGCTTGACACCGACCCCCATTAATAAATGTCATTGGATGCATGTAGGTGCACCAACCAGTGTCATCGTCTCCATAATCTGACAATGTTTCTCTTTCCACAGGCCAGCCGTCCACCGCACAGTGGCAGCAGGCAGCCAGATGTAGAGACCGGCTGGAAGCCGTGAAAGCCAGTGTGCTGAAGCGGTGTACTGTCAACGACGATACGTTCAATGAGTACGCCATCCCACTGCAGGAGAGTGTGGACACAGTCAGGGCTCAGCTGCGGCAAACCGAGTACCTGCTGAAGCCTAGTGACAGTGTGATGTACTTGCAGAGCGTCAGCGGTGTCTACATGCACCCAGACTTTGTCAACTTTGACGCCACTGCTCTGGCAAACTACAACATGTACAAGGCAGCGATGGTGGACGATACGTTGGGCCGCATGGAAAAGGTGTACGTGCTGCCAGATGACGATAGCCTGGAAAGGCTGTCAAAAGCAGAGCTGATCCAGCGCCTCACCACAGCCATCACCTCGTCGTGCTCTGGCCAGGAATGTGAGGCTCCGATGGGTGTTGTGAGACGCACAAAAACGAAATCGGGTCTGCTAGCCATCCTGCACGAAATGTTGGCAGATAGTGAAGAGGTTTGATGTGCTCAGTCGTCGGCCGCCGTCTTGACCCTGCTGCTGACCTCTGTCGGCGGCCCAGCCGGTGCCCCCATCGCCCGGTCGTGTGTCGCCCAGTCATCGGGACCGCTGGTGTCTGGTGCTGCCGGGCGTGTCGGCCGACGTCTGAACCCTGCTGCCTCGTCGTCCTCTGTCGGCGGCCCAGCCGGTGCCCCCATCGCCCGGTCGTGTGTCGCCCACAGTCATCGGGACCGCTGGTGTCTGGTGCTGCCGCCTGCCGAGCGTGTCAGCCGCCGTCTGGACCCTGCTGCCTCGTCGGCCTCTGTCGGCGGCCTCTGTCGGCGGCCCGGCCGGTGCCCCCATCGCCCGGTCGTGAGTCGCCCAGTCATCGTCACCTAGGCGCCGCCGGCGGCGCCGAGGCTTTTCGCGGGGCGGTGCACACGACGGGAGTGACGGCTATGACGTGTATGACTTTTGTTTGTGTATTATTTGTTTTAAAAAAAAACTTAAAAATAAATAGAGTAGTACTTTGTCAGTGTTTTTTTTGCGGCGTAAACGGCACATCACAGCAGCAATACCGGAGTTCCGACAGGAACGGGACCGGGACGGCGACGGCGACGGGAATGGAAATGGGAGACGGGAGCGGAGCGGGCATGATCAGCTTAGCTGCTATGCACTATCGAACTTGTTACCATCGTATTGCGGTAGCAAGCGGGCCACACTTGTTCCCTTACTAATGTGTGTCGTCATCATCCGTTTCATCATGTGATCAGAGGCGTAACTTTACCCCAAAAAAACATTGGGGTTGCACTTAGTTGTTAGAGCCCATTTGTAACACATCGCGTCATAGGCGTAATGTTAAATTCCCAAATTATTGGGGTTGTAGCTACAACTCCAATTTACATTAAAGTTCCACCCATGCATGTGATCAGTCACATTCGAGTGGCGATAGATTTGTCGGCCTGATTTTGCCGTCAATTTAAAACCTACGAATTCACCTTCTGAAATCAGTTACACCAAACAAAATACAGCGACCGAACAGAGCACGATCCAAATATTGATCAGCCAGCTGACTGCACAATCTAAATATTGATTCGCCAGCTGTTGGTGCAATCTAAATTTGGATTGCTCAGCTGACACGCGATCTAAAAATGGATTTCTCACGTGAATTGATGCTGCGAAAAATCAATATTTAGATCGTGGTGACCATTGAATAACCGCCACCCAAAAAAATCCCAATAATATTTCCTTGATATAAGACGAGTTCGACATGTTTTCTAACCATTTGAAAAGTTTGTGCGCATTTGTTGCTCCAGAACACCAATACGGCCACTACAGTTTGGGTCTGCAAGCATGCCCAAATATGGGCATAAAAAAATCCATTTTTTATCGATCCATTTTTAGATCGCCTCCCCGTAGTTTGCCCAACTGATTTGTGGGCGACGTGCGACACGTTTTTGTGAGTTGTTCTGCTGCAGCTCTACTTCTCTGAATGTTTATATAATACTAATTAATTATAATCATTATTATTATGATTATTTCCACTATATTTCCACTAGTAATTATTATTTCCAACTGGAATATATTTAAGCACATTTTAGGACTAGTTTTAAAATGTTTGTGTAGATTTTTGGCCTGCCAGGTGCAGGTTGGTGTGGAATTTCGCTAGAGGCTAGAGCATCTTATCAATTGCTGTGCCACACTTTGTATTTTAAGCATTAGAGGAATGGAAGTTTCAAGATGTCCCTTTTGAAAGATTGCAATTTGTATGAAATATATTTTCCTGGATGTGAAATGCTGTAAAAATGAGTGATGAGTTTGAATCGATGGTCACCCGTGCGTACCATGTGACGACGTCACACATCGTGTCGATGGTTTCCTTTTCTCGGCCGATCAGGGGTGGTAAAGTGTTCTGTCTTTATGGATAAGGTGGGGGACAAAATGCTCCTTCTCATGAAGTACTTGGGGGTCAAAATGCCAGTAAAAATCATTAATGTGCGATTCCTGTGAAAATGTACTAAGCTATCATGTCCTTAGCTTAGTAAATTAATATATGATAAAAAAGAAATACTGATCGTCAAAACCACTTCAGATGTATTATTCACTTAATCATCATATCCATCACGTCAGTATGTATGTACATTTACATTTTTTAATTAGCAGTTGCGTCTCAGCTCTTGATTGCCAATAATTTAGTTTCACCCATATTTCCGACGACAAAATATATACCAGTTATCTAGTCAACAGTTGATTTATTTACCCCGTCCCCGGCACCGGGATCCTCCCTTTTGCATTTGCAATGGAGTGAGTCTACTGTCAGGTCAGTGGATTTCACTGTTTTACCAGCGGGACTTTGAAGAGTTCTACTATAAATAGTAGAAAATCCGGTTAATTCAGCATGAACGTTCAGCAGTTATACCGTGCATCCAGTGCAATTGCGTCGTTTACGGCGCATGGTGTATGGTTGAAAATGGGATCTTCCGTGTGTTTAAAAGTATATTGAATTATCCTCCTCTGTATGTATTTAGGCATAATTTCTCATTTGGATAAATTGCTTAGTCGCACATTACAAATGATTAAAATTGCTGTGAATGCTCAAATGGTTGTGAAATCACTAACTTCACTGTAGTTTAACCAACTCACTTGTGAAATTATTCACCATGGCATGCTTACATATATTATGAAAAACATTAAGTTTGATGTTGTTTATTGCGGTTGGAGGCACATATAGCATGGGTTTGAAGTAACATTAATCAAGTGAGTTCAAGTTGAATGCAGACTGCAAAAGTACAAATTGAGTAAGGCTCAGTAGGTACCTAAATGATAGGGTAGACTGTCGTAACCCTGGGACACATCCTAACTCTCGATTGTTCATTAGGGGTGGTCGTCAGCAGGAGGAAAAACATAAATATTATTTGTCCGTTTCCTATAGGGCATGTTTCTATGTAAAATTTAATTTTAAGAAACATTTTCATCTTCCATTTTTGGATTGGATGACTTCTTCTGTTGCTGGATGTCATTTTTATGAAGGCATGTCTGATGACCAGTGATAATCGAGCATTTTCCTGACCGCTGACAGTCATGAAGTAGATAGACGACACTGTTAACATTTTAAAATGGCTATTTGAGGCCCATTCTTTCGAACGCTGCTCAGACATGCTCTACATTTTACATTCCTTCATGAGACAAAGGTATTTGGTGCTCAATTACTGCTGTTGTGCTGCCAACTTCCCGCGCGCAATTAGCCGCGCCTTGATTGTGCCTAGTTACGCCGCGGCGTGGGCTTGGTCGCGCGGGAAGGCGAAGTTTTCTGTCGTTACCAGTCTAATGCTGGGTGAATCGAAGGAGATGGAGCCTTGGGAATTGTGTAGTTTTGCTGTTGTTTTGCTAAGTTACCTAACGATAATAACATGGTGGATATTTAGCACCTCAGTGGCTGATCCAGGATTTCCTTCAGGGTCGGGCAGCTTATCCTAGGGGCGCCATTTTACCGGGTGATATCGGCACCAACGTAGGATATTTTGGGCTTCGGCGAGCCGTATTAGGTTTTGGAAATCCTTATGCATCGTGAGTGCAACTGTTTCCAACTGGACACTGTCGGAACTTTGGCCAGCCAGGAGCCCGTGCAGCTCCGGCGCGGATCGCCAAGTATTGTCGTGTGGGAAGGAGGCTGCCTCTGCCACCACTGCCCTGGATCCATACCTGTTGTCCCCTGCAATCTGCATTCTGGGCAAAAAAAATACATCTGTCGCGGCCCATACTGGCATGCGCTAAAAACTGTAACCCACGTTACTTTTCGCCGTAATTTTGGGGCACGTCAGTACTGTTGCACCAGACAGTGCATTGTCAGTATAAAATTGCCCTTATGTCTCAAATCCTTCCACTTTTCCTGACCTTTGCTTTTTTTCTTTTTTTGTACATTTATTTTATTTATTACACAATTACTAACCTAACCTTTGCTTTGTTTTCAGAAATGGCGGCTCGTTCAGAAGGATCGGACCCCATGTCGTGTATGCCTAAAACTAGAAAAACTTCTGGCAGTAAGCTGGCAGCTTTTGTTGGCTCGGGTAAAGAGTTTCTGCCATCCGAAGTGCCTACTAACAGAGACGTGCTAAGAAGAGGAATACTGATACAGGAGAAAGCTACGCGTGAAGATGATATCGAAAAACGGAAAATCAGCAAGAGGTGGATTGCCAGAGAGCTTTCACTCCTCGTTCTCGACCAGTGGAAGAAGTCCAACGCCATGTTTAAGCCTCCCGTAACAATTAAAGGAGACAGTCTCGTGAACAGGCTGGAAAAGCTGTGGGAAAGGGCGAGTAAAGTGGCGTGGGGCGAAGCGAGCAAGCGAGTACAAGAAAACCTGGCCAATGAGTTAGACAGAGTAATTGACATTACAGTCTGCCCACACACTATTTATATGTGCGAGGATTCGGAATCTGGATGCGCCAAGCCCGCTGAATGCAAAGTCAAGGCCCACATCTACTGTGACTGCCAGCGGGAGTGTAAAGTGCCACTCATGGAACTACGCTGGCTTCATGCACAGAGAAACAAGGTAGGAGAGAAGTCTGTCATGCAAATTGGGCGTAATGATGTAAGAGAAACTGAACGAGAGCTCAAAGCGGGAAAAAGGAGAGAAACTGAGACGGCGGCTCTGCAGAAGAGAATCAGCAAGCAGCAAGCGGAGAGTATCAGGCTGCAGCAAGAGGAAGACATGGCATTGGGGAAGAGAATGTTGACGGAAGACGACGATAACGGCAAGAAGAGGAGCTATCTGAGATGGACGAAGACAGTGGGCAAGAAGAGAAAAAGGGATCCACTCTGCATGGAAGCAAAGGAGACAAGTCAGCAAGGCTAGTGAACTGGCTACTACACGAGAGACTGGGTAATCTGGCAGCACTGGTACACAGGTATCTCTGCTCGGAAACACCCAGTACCAAGAGGAATATGATGTCAGTCACCAACACAGCTCAAGCTAGCATAAGGTGGGGTGTGTCTCCTACGGCCGCAGCTGCACTGGCTACTGGTCTCCTGCAAGACCTGATTACTTCTGGCTGTCTGTCCCCAGAAATGGCCTACCTCGCCTGTGATCGCGGAAAGATTCGTAGGGCCAGACAGTCTGTTATGACTGACGCCCAGAGTAAAGATGAGAGGAAGGTGCAGCTGAAAGGCGGGATACAGGCTATTTACTTCGATGGAAGAAAAGACAAGACGATGATGATGGTACAGGACCAGATTGGCAGGCTGCATCCCAGGATCGTGACGGAAGAGCATATTTCTGTGACGTGGGAGCCCAGTGGAAAATATCTGGCCCACTTCACACCAGAGAAAGCGATTCACCCCGACAAACCGCCCAAGATGGTAGCAGAGGGCCTGTATGATATCCTGGAGGAGCATGGTGCTATCGAATCATGCACAGTACTAGGAGGGGATAGCTACAACGGAAACACAGGGTGGAAAGGGGGCACTAATGCGCATTTGGAGAGGATACTAGGTCACAAGTGCCACTGGGCAGTTTGCATGCTCCACACAAATGAGCTCCCGTTGCGGCACCTTGTCGAAGGACTTGATGGCCCGACTTCGTCCAAGGATGGCTTCACTGGCCCAGTGGGTAAGCTGCTGTCGTCTGTGCACCAGATGGAGGTGAACTGGAACTTCACGCCCATGCCAGTGGCCGAAGAACTGTTCTCCCTCCCTGACAACGTGGTGAACGGCATGTCCAACGACGCCAGGGCCTGCTATCGTCTGGTGAAGGCTGTCAGAGAGGGAGAGCTGACACCGGAGTTGGTAGAAATGCAGTGTGGCCCCATCTGTCATTCCAGGTGGCTCACAACGGGGCAGCGCCTGGTCTTCATGTGGACGAGGCATCACGGACTCACTGGCAAGACGCTGAAGACGCTCGAGACTCTGGTGAGGTTCTGCGTGCGCGTGTACTTCCGCATGTTCTTTGACATCAAAGTCAAGAACAAGCTGGTGGATGCGCCGTACCACATCCTGACACAACTCAAGCTCCTGCGCGGTGAGCCCAAGGTCGTGCGCAAAATCGTGACGCCATACGTCAGAACTGGCGCATGGTACGCTCACTCGGAGAACGTGCTGCTGTCACTACTGGCGAGCCCAGACGCCTCCGACCGACGGTTCGCCGTGGACTGGATCCTCAGGATTCGGGGTAACAGTGAGTTTGGCGACCTCAGCGTGAGACGCAGGATCACTCCCGGGCTGAACCTCCAGGCGACGTCACTCAAGAAGCTTATCAGGTGGAAGGCTAGCGACATCCACGAGCCAGTATTCACCTATAAGATGCCGAAGGAGCAGATCAGCAGCTTCGCAGTCACGGCATATGAGGCACCCAGCTTCAGTATCCACACTCAGTCAACTGAGAGAGTGGTCAAGGAGGTCACTGATGCAGCAGCTACGGTTGTAGGCCAACAGTCGCGGGATGGCTTCGTCCGAGCTCGGATCCACAGCCGGGAGCAGCTCCCTGTTTTCACCAGTAAGAAGGACATCATGAAGACGTTCTAGCTGTAGGAGTGATGAAGCCTCTGAAGAAGGGGGTGCTGACGCTGAAAGGGCTAAGAGATGACATGCTTATGAGGAACACATGCGTTCGAAGTTGACGCTCACAGCCAGCGTCTTGGCAATAGTGGCGGTCGCAGCTGTCACGCTTGAGTTTGTTGTATGAGTCTATGTAGAAGGCCGATACAGTATCTCATACTAATGTTGCTAGTCTAACGTTTTTCGAATTTGAGCTTATGTTGCTAGTCAGTGGGACGCCCGTGTCGCCCATCGTCAACGAGCTTTCGCCTATAACAAACGTCAATGAGAGAGCAGTCATGCTAGGTTTAAAGCCAACGCGGAAACTGGTAGTACTCTGGTCTTTTTGATGACTTTTTGTCATGTGATGTTGATCCTGTCATGACCGTGTAAATATAAGTGATCATGTGGATCGTCATGTGGTCATACTGGGCAGGAAAACAGCCACGAAGGTGTAAACTGGCTCACGCGTTCTACATATATCACACGGATTTTCGATTCAGTGCAAACGATACATGTACGAGTATATAGGGCCTCTACTTGGTAATATATCCAAACGCCAGAGTCGTATTGAGTAATTTTGAAGGCGTTTAAACTTATTTTTAGGCTCTGCATCAGCACTTTGAAGGTAGATGTAGGATATAATATGTTGTCCATTGCACCTCAGCCGCTCTAGGTCATGCTTTCAAGTGTGTCGGTTGCCCAAGTAAAAATATCCCAAATTAGCGCACACATACATTCGACTCAGGAACAGAAGACGAACTCAAACATAAAAACTGAAGATAAAAAAGTTTCTTAAAATTAAATTTTACATAGAAATATACCCTATAGGGCCTCTAAATCTGACTTTGATTTTGACAACCACCCCTATTGTTCATACTATCACAATGTAAACAATAACTGACACACTGAACCACTGTGCGTTGGTATCGTCTACAAGATGATAGCATGAACAGTCTGAGGTTAGGACGTGTCCAAAGATTGGACCTTTACCCTATCCATTGGCGGACCCAAGCGTTGCACTGAATTGTTACACCTTAAATTGTTACCTATATGGAGCATGGACTGATGCCCTGATTTTTCCCATTGATCATGAATTAATGCCAGACAACCCCTGATTTGCTTGCATTGAGCTTGTACTGATGTCCAAATGGCCTTGATATGCTCTGGCTGTTGCTCTAGTATGCAGGCACGTAGCCAGGATTTTTATCAGGGGGCGGGGGTAGGGTCGGGTCTTCAGAGAATCTAATTTTATCTAGTGTAAATTTGTTTTGCTCAGGGGGGGGGGGGGGCATGACCCCCGTGGTCCCCCCCCTTGGCTACGTCCCTGGGTATGCGTAATGTTGTGTTTTTCTTAAATGTATGAAATGTAATGATTTGAAAAGTTTTGTAGACATTCACTGGAGTTTCCATCCTCAGTTGATTTCAATCAGTGAAGCTTGTCTTTTGTGAGCGGCACACATAGTCAGCTATAAAACTTGTATATTCTGCATCATATTTTTGATCACAGTGGAAACTTTGCACTGAAGTGCCTGCTAGGGCTCACGTTGTCGCTCCAGGAGATAGTTTCTGAGGGCGGGTTGGAAATCGGCGTGACTCAGACCACGCAGTGCTGGCGGAAACTCATTATAGTCAGATACCGCCGAGTACAAAAAGCGGGGCCTCCCAGACTGACCTGATGGTCGGGGTCACCAGCATATCACTGTTTCGGGTGTCTCTCCCGTGTACACTCCGCCTGATGGTCAAACTAGCAGCAAGGTCTGGCGGCTCAGAGGTAGCTAACATTTGACTAATCAACACGAGGCGATGGTAATTGTACATGTTGTCAGCATGAAGCCAGCCGCGCTCATCAATTACGTCGCTCACATGGTCATACTTCCTTCGGCCAGAGACCACCCGCGCTGCGAACCTAACTAACTTCTGAAGCCGCTTACGCTGTGTGACATTGCTAGCGCCATACACTGACAGACAGTAGCGGAGAACATAAAACACCAAGCCAGTGTACCCAACCAGTGTAGCCATCACTGACTGGGGGAGACTGTGTCTGCTGTGGCTCAGCCCACACAGAGTGCCGGTACACCGCCGTATTACGTCGTTTGTATGCGTGGCGAACGTCATGTCACTATCAAACCACACCCCAAGGTTTCTGACCGTGTCCGAGCAGGTGATGGTCGAGCCGGAGAAGGCAATCCTGATCGGAGGAATGCGCCGAGTCATTTCACGAGTGCCGAGCACGATTAACTGTGTTTTTGCTGCGTTGATTTTAAGACCATTTTTGCTATACCAGTTGGAGACAACAGACAGGTTGTTTTCCAGTGATCGAATAAGTTGACAGAGTTCTCTCGGTGGGCCTGTGACGTATATCTGGACGTCTCCCGCGTAGGCGATGATGCCAGTGGAGTCGTCTGCGTACAGCGGCAGATCATTGGCGTGCACGTTGTGAAGAAGAGGCCCGCGAGCGGAACCTTGATAGGTGCCGATAGGGTTCAGAAGTGGTCGAGAGAGCGTGCGGTTGCGAGAAGTTCCGGTGGAGTTCCTGCACTCGCTGATAATGGTCAGTCAGATAGCTTTGGAACCAGCGCGTGTCCACTTCATATAGTTCCAGCTTACGCAACAGCGAGTCGTGCGGGATGCAATCGAAGCAGCGCGAACAGTCTAATAGACACAGAAGAGTAACTTCACGCCGGTCCATAGAACATGACGGTGAGGGTGAGCAGCGCGGTGTTCGTCGAATGGTTGCTTCTAAAGCCATGCTAATTAGGGGAGAACAAGTGGTAAGTAGAATAGTAAGAATACAGCTGTTCAGAAACAACTCGCTCCGTGATTTTCCCTATAGTTGAAAGAATCGATGTCGGTCTATACCGGCTAAAGTCATCAGATTTGGCCGCCTGTGGAATATGGCGAACAAGAGTGAGTTGCCAGGACTCCGGAACAGTGTGCGATGTGAGACTAGAGTTCACAATGTGAGTTAGAACATGGCACAGCGAGAACAGGCACTTTTTGATGAAGCGAATGCATAAACCATCAGCGCCGCAAAGTGAGGAATCATTCATTCTACCAACGACAGAGTAGAGGTATTCAGGCGTGACAGGTGCAACCACAAACGAGCCCGTGGACACTCGAGGTAAACGAACATGTAGCTCAGGTCCAGATCTGTCAACAGTGCGCGACGTCTTCACTCCGATTTCAACAAATTACCTATTGAGCGCCTCGACGTCTACTTGCTCGGGAGTGACAGGTGGTTTGCCCGCCTTTTTTGATGATACCACTGGCTGCACCCCCTCCACAGAGACGCCGGTCCGCGCTCACGGATGTGCCGCTGAACAGCGTCACGGGTGTCACCACGTATCGCAGCCTGCACGCGCCGGTTCAGCTGCCGGTAGAGGTCGCGGTCGCCGCTCCTTAGTGCCAATCTCCGCTCTGCCATCAGCTGTTTGGTGGCCTCGGTCACGGGCGGGGCTGTGGCGTTCCGTACTCTAGTCCGTTTCGGAGGTGCCGCCTCGTCCAGTACGGGCCATGTGACGCTCAGGAAGTACTCCCACCGCTCAGCCGGGTCGGCACTGTGGTACACTGGGCTTCAGTCGATCTCCTGTAGTCGTTGGTTTAGCTCGTCAGCGTTGACTCTGCGCCAACTCCGAGCTGTCACCACGGTCGGTTTGGGACGGAGACCGACCAGATTGAAGGTGGCACGCGCCCAGTTGTGGTCACTGTAGTCACAGTGTAGTGTTCCCTGCCGCTGCACCTCACCATTACCACTGCTCACATCGATGGTGGAGCCAGAGCTGCGGAATGTGCAGGCCCGGTGATGTGCTGTCGCAGGCCGAAAGCATCCAGCAACTGGCAGAACCTGTGATTGGCGGTGTTGTTCGCGCTCATGTCGATGTTTACGTCGCCGGCAATGATGACCAGTCCGCTGTGTCAAGTGTTGACCGTCTCCAGCTGCTCCTGCAAGTCGTCCAGATCGGCCGTGACGTCACCGGCGGTCTGACGGGGCGGGCGGTAAAACGAGCAGAAGTATACCCGCTGATCACCAGCACCCACCCGCACCCAGATCGACTCGAGTTTCGAGCCGGGCGCCGACCAGTCAGAGATGGCCACCTCGGCGGCGTTCAGGCCGTCTCGCACCGCCACCGCCACTCCCCCGGACGGCCTCTTCCCGCGGCCTGGCCGGTCCCGCTGCTGAACAGCTGATAGCCCGGTATCAGAATATACCGGCTGTCCTGGGACGGCCTCAGCCAGGTTTCATTGACGGAGAAAATGTCCGGTCCGTGGGTGCCCAGGTCGTGACGCCCGTGGGTGCCCAGGTCTCAGAGTCTGCCGACTCGGAGACTGTGTCTCACAGCCACATGCGGAACTTTATGTACTTAGGGGGATGCAGGTGCATCCCCAATGTTCTGATCTGCATCCCCAGTCTTTCATCTGCATCCCCAATAATATGACTTATTGTCTGTCAGATAGGGTTAATTGTTTTGGTCATTTTGGCTGGGGGAAGAATGAGACACGGTACAAATATACAGGGGTGTAGGATCATATTCAGTTGAGGGGACTTCAGCCCTCTCAACTTGTGGCTTAGCGTCCCCCCCATCCAACTTGTCATTCAGCTCCCCCACAACTAAAAAAAAAAAAAAATAGATGCAACAACAATATTAAAGGACAAAGGCACAGTAGGTACCAACACACGGGATACAGGTACATGTATACAGGTACTGACGGGATACAGGTGAATGGTCATAAACACTAAAGAATAACACTACTTATTGACACATAGGTATCCTTTTTCAATTTCAGACACAAAATGTAAATCTAGGTGCTTACATAAGCAACATGAGTAAAGCAAGAATGGGTGTAACATGTTTCAGTTTTCACATTATGCGTAGTTCTGGATAAAAGACAGGTCACATATTACAATGCACCCTTAAATTGGCCAGATGTGTTAAAATTTGAGCATAAATATGTTGGTGAAATTGACACTTAATGAAGAATGTGACCAATAATATAAATGTTTTGTGTCTGAAAGCATATCAATCATCCTGAGCTGGAAAAACAGCAGAAATTATCATAGACATAAACAAAATGTGCTACAAGTCAGGATTATCACAACATTCAATTTTTGAGCCTGACAAACATTATTTACACAATCTATACCTAGTCATGGTGTTGAAAAGTGGAGGCCCACATCAGTAAAGGTTATTTTAAAAGAAAATAGATTTATTCAACACCAAACAAACCAAGTTATACGAAAACAGCACAAATATTGAAATCATGGTTTGGTTTGGTTTGGTTTGTGGACCAAGTACCGTATCCTCCTGGGACCAAGGTGCTAATTGGAACTCTCACCCTGTTCCGAGGGGTATGGGGAGCCGGGCAGACTTTTTCAGAGGCCCGCCGAGGGATTGAACCCCGGTCCCCGGCACAGAAGGCAAGTATCTTACCACTGCACAGAGTTGCTCCCCATATATTGAAAGCAATACAAGAAAAATGCGTCATATTTTGGCATGACTGCGCCGTATTTGTCTCTTTTATTATTACTAAAGTACTGCCTAGTTTTTCAACATAAAGATGAAGGCATACTACAATGCCGTTGCTGCCTAGTTTTCTTGCCCTGGACTATTGGCGTATCACCAGACATTTTAAGTTCGAGAGGAAGTCTTTCTGGCAGACGTTCGCGTCCTAAGAAACGACTGTTGCTACAGTAGCTAAGTATACAACAATTATACGTATGGTGTAAAAATGTCATTGAAATTTGTTGAGAAATTAGGGAAATAATGATGTTTTGATGACGTCATATTGGTGGAAAAACGATAAATGTTTGAAAAATCATAGAAAACAGAGTTTTAAAGCAAATTGCAAACACATATAAATGAAGATACAAAATGTTATTTTCTTTAAAATGGCAATGTCGGATTTTCACAACTTTGGGTTGTTGACCTTCAAAATTAACAAAAACTGGTTTTTTTTAAATCACCACAAAATCAAAATTTTGAAAGGTGTTAAAAAACGGAATATATGTGAGATAACTGAGTATGGACAATACTCAAAGCAAATTTCAAATAAATATCTCTATTTTTGATTGAGTGATGGCTCCCTAAGTGTAAGAAATTCATGACGTCATTTTTTAATTACTTTTTATACTTTTTTTTGACGAGATACGAATAAATAATTACCTTTTCTGTATTTCTGAGACAAAACTGGTCCAGGAACATGCCTTTGTATTTACATTTATCCATTTCTCATTTTCAGGTTTTCTGACAGCAAAATCGCTGGGACGTGGTCGATCGAGGTCATTCATTTGACCTGAAAGGTCACTCGTTGACCCGAAACCTAAAAATTGCATACCGTTAGATTCCAAACATGACAGGCAACATGTTAGTTCTTACCGCGTTGCTCTATGTTCCTTGGTTTGGAAGTTAACAGGGGGTCATTTTAGGACCCCCGTAGGGCGAAGGTGAAAAAAGCTCCCGTAGGGCGAGGGTTAAATATGTATATGTATCGATGTCAAGAGGTCAAGAGATTCCAGGTTCCGGGAGCACGTTGCCCCGTTTCCCCCCCCCCCCCCCCCCATCCTTGGCGACACCTATGCGCCACTGACAAATGTAACGCAGAACAAGTCGGCATAACCAGATTGTTCTGTTCTTTTAGAGACGCCTCTTACCGGGACAAGGGGTTAAGACCCCCTTTGGGGTAAGGTTTTTTGTTGAAACCGTTTATTTTTTACGCAAGGGAAATTTGATGGAGTAAAAGGTACCCAAAGACGAGAAAAGCACAAATCCGCAAACAAATATTGTATAAGAGGGATTCTCTCAAAGATAACAAGTTTGGCACTAAAAATGAGGTATAAGGTGGGCAAAGAAAACGGATACGCTTCGTCCCACTGTTTTTCGTTTTTCGTCATCGCTGAAAAACCTTGGAGATGTGCAAACCATAGGCACAAGAACGGGGGAGCGGCAGGGGGAGGGTGGTGGAAGAGGGGGTGGGGTGAGCAGCTGCCCTCCACTCAAGAAGTTTGGGAGCAAATATATGGTTTTGCCCAATATCCCCCCCCCCTCACCCCAAAAATATATGTTTAAAACAAAATATATATATAAATTGACAAACAATATACCATAAATTAATCAAAATTGAAGACAAAATAATTACAAATAGTGGACATATTTGGAATCAGCACCCCCAAAAATATCATTTTTTTTTAAATAGAGTCTACTTCAACTGCAAATTTACCGAAGCTGGGAACAAAGCAAGCAAATGCCTCTTATAGCAGCATGATGTATCTAAAAAAATGAGAAACAAATATGTAAATAAAATGGGGGGGGTACCTGCTACTGCATCCCCAACCAAACACACAAAGTTCCTCCCCTGCTCGCAGCACAGACCCAACACTCAAGCAGAAAAAGGCACCATGCGGATGTCTGGAGAGTTCGGCGGTACCGCCACCTCCCATCAAGATGCCATACCCAGCGGCGGAGGCCAACAGTGACAAAATCGAGCAATGGATCAAGAATCACTACGCCAGAGCGCCTTCAATATTTGTGAGTACCAGCCGCTGCAGGCGATGACAGGCCCACCGGTGGATATACATTTCACACCGGATGCCACTCCCATCGCAGTGCACACACCTGTTCCGATACCTCATCATTGGAAAAAGAAGGTGAAGGCAGATCTTGACCGTGATGTCCGTCTAGGAATCATAGAACCTGTTCCGCCAGGTACACCCACTCGTTGGTGTTCAAGAATGGTCGTGGCGCCAAAGAAGGACAGATCTCCCCGCCGCAGAGTGAACCTCACAAGCGTAAATGAGGCTACTCTTCGGGAGACGAACCAAACGCCCACGCCGTTCAACCTGGTATCAGACGTACCGCCGGGAACGAAGAAGTCAGTGCTGGATGCCTGTAATAGATATCACAGCCTGCCCCTCGCTGAACAGGCTCGAGACGCCACTACCTTCATAACAGAGTTCGGCAGATACAGATACAATCGCGCTCCCCAAGGATTGCATGCGTCCGTGGACGCATACAATGGTCGTATGGATGACCTAACGACAGATGTGGAGCGACGGAAAAGATGCGTGGATGACTCCCTACTTTGGGATCGATCGCTTGAAGACTCGTTCTGGCACACAGTCCACTATATCGCCCTCTGCAGCGGGAACGATATAGTCTTTAACCCGTCCAAATTCGTGTTTGGAGCAAATACTATCGGTTTTGCGGGATTCACGATCACGCCTGAAGGCTACAAGCCCACTGCGCGACTCTTGAGCGCCATCCGTGACTTCCCCACTCCGACCAATATCACGGGGATTCGGAGCTGGTTCAGACTTGTTAACCAAGTCTCATACGCATTCGCACAATCGAAAGTGATGGCACCTTCCAGAGACCTTCTGAAAACCAAGGCCGGAAGCAGGTTCTACTGGGACGATACCCTGGATCACTTGTTTCAACACTCCAAGGATGTAGTCGCTCAGTGTGTGGAAGACGGTGTCTTGCCGTTCGAGCCACATCGCCCGACCTGTCTGTCCACAGATAGGAGTAAGTAGGACGGGCGTCGGTTTCTTGCTGCAGCAAAAACACTGTCAGTGCAGCATCGACAAGGCACCACAGTGTGGATCCGAGCACTGGAAACTGATCTTCGCGGGCTTCTTAACAGAAGCTGAATCACGATACGCCGCAGTTGAGGGCGAAGCACTGGCGCTCGTTTACGGGCTTCAAGAAGGCCGAATGTTCGTACTGGGATGCCCAAACTTGACCAAACTTGTCGATCACAAGCCGCTTGTGAAGTTGTTATCTGATCAGTCGCTATAAAACATAAAGAAGCCACGGCTATTCAGCCTGGAAGAAAAGTATTTGATGTACCGTTTCCGGATCAAGCATATAGCTGGAAAAATAAACACGGGTCCTGACGCAGCTTCACGATATCCGTCTCCCAACGACGCATCGTCATCCACGGTGCAGACGAGCACGCTGACAGATGTGTTCACAGTCATACGAGCGGAACCAACCGACCAAGATAATAGGTACGCAAGCGAAATCCACGAGTCGATGGTCGCCAGTGTTCAAGTGGCACCGCTCATAACGGACCAGAACGGATTCCAAGCTATAACGTGGGACCTCGTAAAGGAAGAGTGCCTCACTGACAGCACGAGCATCGAGCTCGAAGCTATGATCGACAGCGGCTTCCCGGACTACCGCATTGCGGTTCCGGCCCATTTGAAGACGTTTTGGCCAATGTGACACGAGCTTCACCACTTGGAAGGTGCGCCATTCCACGACAAGAATATGTATATCCCAAAGCCTCTTCGGTAGAAGTGCTCGACTGTTTTCACTCTGCGCATCAAGGCGAAGTGGGCATGAATAACAGCGTCAGGAACTGCTTCTTTTAGCCCGGCATAGACGCCGCAATCACGCAAAAAAGAGCGCAGTGCAAGGTGTGCCAAAAGATATCCCCATCTCAGCCAAGTGAACCTCCAGTAGTCACCAGTCCCAGAGTTCCCATTCGAGATGGTATCCATCGACTACTTCGAGATGATGGGACACCAGTACATCATCTACGTAGACCGCTACTCAGGCTGGGTTAATATCAGTCAGATTGCAGATGGTACATTCAGAACACTGGCGACACAAGTCCGGAAATATTTCGAATAGTGGGGGGTTCCGCGGATCATTGAAACTGATGGGGGACAGCCCTTCACAGGTGAAGAGTTCCGGACATTCCTCAAGCGCTGGGGAGTGAAACACAGAATGTCGTCAGCGTACTTCCCCCAAAGCAACGGACGTGCGGAGGTAGCTGTAAAAACTGCGGAACGCCTACTCCAAGAAAACACCAGCAGGTCAGGTCATCTCAACACAGATCAGGTGACCCGGGCGCTGCTGCAGTACCGTAACACCACCGGCCGTGGGGCATCGCGAGAGAGTCCAGCCCAGAGAGCCAGCAGCGAAGCACCAAGGGAAGTACACAGTTTGGGACTGTCATTCTCGCCTGTGGTGAACCGTCATGTGATTCCGACTTTGGTAGTCAGAGATTCGTCTATGCAGAGACAGCAGTGCGCTCCAGTTCAAGTGATGGATTCAGCTGTCCGACCACCAAGTCTGGATCCACCACGACGCAGCACACGCACTAGGGTTCCGACGCGGCGCCTGTCGATGACGCCATGTGGACAGCACTACACCAAAGCAGAAGTGGCGCGAGTTGCAACCCTACGTTTCTAAAATAGGGTCGCAGGAAGGGGGAGGACATGAAGGATTATGTGACATATCACCACGTGCGTGCTGTCAAAATGTTATGCGATCGCTCACGAATATAGTTGAGTAATCGACGACATGTACTCAACGCGTTTGCAAGTATTATCTAAATACTAACCGGTTCTTATAAGCCATTCAGGCTCCAATATCTTACACTTAGCTATCCACCTAGCGTGATGATAGGATCCAGGGAATCGGAAGCGGAATTCTCTCTGGCCAGAAATGTTTCCTCCAAGAAAGAGAAGGCAGAACTGGAGGAGTTCTTCATAGTCCTCGCGTGGGTGGTTTCCATCACCAAGAACCTTACCAAGGTAGTCCACCATCTCCAGTCTTTGTGACTCAGAGAAGTCATCGAGGGCTTCTTCCTGATCCAGCAACGTGCGATAGGACGTTTGGTCGACGGCTTCCCATCGCTCCTGCAGTCTCTTGAAGACGGTGCCTTCTGGGCCACTTGAACGCCTGCAGCACTGCTTGAACACATGTTTGAGAATGATCTCGTGAATGTGGTGCCGACATGCTAACCACAGGACGGAGCGGTCCAGGAATCTCTCGATTCGAACCCAAACGCCAGTCAGCATCCCGCTATCTGCTGCAGTTTTGTCGAACGATAGACCAACAATGCGATCCTTCAGTCCAAGCCTATCAATTTACTTGCAGACGGTGTTGGCAATCTCTTGGCCGGTTCCATCCGAGGCAATGCCAATAATTTCTTCAAGTTCTCTCCTGAGGCAATCACCGCAGTCCTGTCTTCGACATGCCATTTGTTGAGCGCTTGTCGAAGCAGTGTCCCGTCCCAATGGGGAACTACACTCAGAAACCGTTTGGAGAACTTTAATGGAATGGTCTCCATCGAGAAGGCGTACAGGTCTCCTCGGAGCCATCTTGTCTCTTGTGAGACTATTTAGAACACGAGGGCGACTCGGATAGCCACTTGGAGACACTTTGTCTCCGCATGGAGACACTTTTTCTCCGCATGGAGACACTTTGTCTCCGCGTGGAAACCATTTGTCTTCTCCTGGATTTGTTTTCCTGGAGACACTTGACGAGACCTGATGACCTGAGATGACCTCACTTTAAACATTCCAGAAGAGTTGCGCAAACAATGAGGGGATACGGATCGCGGAAAAAATGTCGTCGCTCCACGCCGCCATTTTCGCGCCGCCGGTATATATTTTACATGCAGCAAAAATATATTAATGCTTCGAATATTGTAATTTTGAGGAATGATACGGGTCTCTGACACTTCTTGATGTGTTTCAAACTTAAAACTTGCTGCCTGCAATATACTTTTCGCTCTCCTTCTACGCATATGAAATATTATCAAGATTTATACCTTGAAATCAATACTAATTATCTAAATATTAATTATCTAAAAATTAACGAATAAAATATGAAATACTTCGCTTGGATATTGATGCTTCCGTTCGTCTTAAGATCAGCATAGCAAGTGTCCTATTGAAAATGTGTTTGTTTTAGTTTCGTCATGGACAATGTTGTTTGCAGTGCACATTACATTAATTTGCTTAATAGCTGATTAAAGATGCCTATACTCACGGGTGGAGTTTCATATTCAAATTGTGGGCCCAACCAACTTGTGTTTTGCCCCACCAACTTTTTTCAGATTTGAAGGTTTCCTGGCGTTGAAATGGCCATTTTTTATCTGCACTATTGAAAACAACCAGCCTATAGGCTGGTTGTTGGTGAAAAAGTTGGTGGGGCAAAATGTCATACCTATACATAGGTATGACATTTTGCCCCACCAACTTTTTCTGGAAAGCTCGACCCATGCCTATATACTACGTGTAGCAATGGCTACGCATTTCTGCGCGATAAAATGTTTTAGGAAAATTAATTCCTAATACCTATTATTATTATATTTATTAGGAAATATTAGGAAATACCTAGTGTTAGGAATTAATTTTCCTAAAATCATGTTCATATCTGTTTCCGTTTTTCAATCGATCAATGTGTTGGGCCGTTTAACGTTTTAACATCAATAAGTAAACGAACGAAAAGTGTCCTTCCCCCTCGAGTCGCTGGAGTAGGAGGGGGTACGATGAGTCTCAATTTGGGCACCCACAATCATTTTCATAAAACCACACCCCTGAGCGCCACCTGTTTGCTGTGGAGGTTTTTGGGCCCCTCAGTGGGTTCAATGGGACCCTGCTTTGATTAGCCCCTAAGTGGACTCAATGGGCCCTGGACATGCTGGAGTGGTCCCTAGGTGGGTTCAATGGCCCCCTGGGCAGACTGGCTATTAATCACCTTTTTGGAAGGATTCAATTAAGATTCATTTGGGAATATGAATGATTCAGTCACCATTTGATTCATGGATAAACTTTTTGAGGAATGATTCTTTCCGATTCAAGGAATCAATTTTTTTGGGATCAAATTACGTTTGATTCACCATTGACATTGCACAGTCTTTTTTATTAAATCAGCCTCGTTTCTATGCGGGTTTTGATTCAATCATGATTCATGAATAAACCAATCCGGTGGTGAATCGGTTCTTCTTTGATTCAAGGGATTTGGATTGAACGATTCCAAACGATTCAATCGGAGTCGAGTCAATGACCCATTGACCAGTCTGCCCCTGGGTTGGATTGAAACGGTCACAGCGAATAGGTGGCGCTACCATCGGTCCACCAGATGGCAGGACAAGTAGCAATACCGTGAAATATCGTCATGCTACCAGATTGGTGCCAGCTTTCTGCAATTATCGCTAGATTTGGCACTTCTTTTTCTGCCAAAAAATATACTCGTGACTCGTGAGGCAGTTCCTCACAGCCCACATTTTCACAATGCTTTATTCCAAGTAGTATATATTTCAGCTGATTTTGAGACTAACGATACCAACAAACATCTTAAAATGCCATGAAAATGAGACGCTTTTTAACTGTTTTGAAAGTGGTTTTATTTATTAAATATTAGGTTTCTTATAACTTTACTAAAATTATTGAATATTTAGGGAAAAATAAGATCATACTTTATATATTATATGTATTCGCATCAAACTTTAAGTTCAACTTGTATCCGCCTCTATTGGCCTTCTCTATTTCCGAGCCTTTCCGGTTACGGCCTTGCGCTCGTTGTTCCAGATTATTCTATGGCCGTGTTCCAGATTTCCTGCGCCATGCTTAGATGGTGAGTTTTCCATGCTTTTGTTTGCCATTTACGGTGTTGGTGCATGCATGTGATTTTGTGTAGATTGGATGTGTGCTTTCATTTTGTGTGACTAAGGAATCTGGGAGTGCTTAAAGGGAAATAATGACCTTTTTCCACTAAAATGGAGATAGCACTTGAAATCGCCAGACGAGATCAAAATATATTGTAAATTCATCACATTTTGCATGAAAACTTTCCTACCGAAAGATATTTCAAGTTAAAGTTGATAAGCGTTCCACACTTTTAACGACCGGTACTTGCACTATTTCTGACCTTTTGTCAAGTACTTTTGGTCCTCATCAAACTGCGGGCTTTTCCCGTATTGTTTTTTTACGCAATGGAGTGGAAAATATATTGTGCGTTCTGCTTGTTGTGATTATATGCCCGGCGATCTTCTAAAACTAACAGCGATTGGAAAAAGTGGCAATAAAATCGGAAGCTCATCGATGCACATCAACGCGGCATAGTTAGTGGTTGCGACCCTCAATTTTTGAAAATCGATTCATTTGTTTTCAACATTAGGAGTTGTGTATAGTTTGTCTGTGGCTGTATATACCACTATGCTTTATTTTATCATGAAAAATAATAATTTTTCCCAAAAAAACTAACGAACAATAACACAAAACTGGCAATTAAATCAGAAGCTCATCGATGCACATCGACGGCGACCTATTTAGCGTCGGCGATTTGTTTACAAAGTCATTGTCATGCTTCTCGGCGCACTTAACCATCTCGGCGCACTTGGCGAGTTGTTCCTGATTAGTATACCCAAGTCCCGTAGCAGGCTTTGTTAATGACGTCACCGATGCCATTCTTGTGTAGCATTGCAAAATATATCTGATTTCGAGTTGAAAGCTAATTAAAGACTTATTCAAATGATTGTTTTTAAGTTTGAATTTTCTTGTTAATAATTATTAAAGGTATTTTATCACTGTATTTCATAGTAGTTGACACTTCAGAAACTTGTGACGTAATAATATTGTATCCAATATGCATTTCACTCACCTTTTGCTATTGTGGCGCAGTGCCGAGTGCTTTGCGAATACTAGCTTGCCTGGGGTTCAATTCATTCCGCTCTTATTTTATTCGAGTTGGTATAGTTTGCATGTTGTTGTTATTCATGACTTATACTGATAGTCAGTCATGCATCACGGATGCTTCACGGATTGCTTCACGGATCAGAGCGCTGCTCGAACGCACGCTAGTAGCGCTTTCGTTCTCCATGGCAACCAGGCGTGAGCCAATGAAAAGCCAGAACGTATTCCCTTTCTGGCTTTTGATTGGCTGACGCCTGGTTGCCATGGAGAACGAAAGCGCTACTAGCGGGTGTCCGAGCAGCGCTCAGTTTGATCGGAAATGTCACAGAGCCTCCACAAATGCCGCACTCGATGTTAACAATGGTAGGGAAGGACGAATTTGTCAATGACCTTCATGAAGTACACAAGGTACTTGTTTTGTATTTTTTCCGAAGTTACAACTTTGAATTTGGGAATATTTTTATTTAATTCTTAAATTTAAATAAAATAATTTTAAAAACATAACGGTAGCCTAAGAAATTGTTGCTAACAAAATCAAAAGGTCATTATTTCCCTTTAAAGGGAGTGTGCCTACTGTTTTGATCTGTCAAAGTTATTTTTCCTACGATAAGTAGCTATTGTTGTGATGGTTGGATACAACGAAATTTACATCTGGAGCCCCTTTAGTTGAATTTCCACTTAAATTGTTTTTACTTATTTTTCGTTTCGATATCGAAAAAACGATCCCCACTACGGTGAAGGCAGGGGGGTCCGCTCCGACTATTTAACGTGGGGAAAAAGGGCGACAAATATTAGCAACGTCCGCAGCTTGGTCTTGTTCACGCATCTGCTCATGAGCCAGGTTTTGCTGCCAACAGCTTTTTGGCCAATCAGCGTCTGACACTCTCCACGCTCATTGGTCGACGGCTGATGACGAGGATGAGGGTCAGAATAGCCGAACATCATTTGCTTACGTAACGTTAATTGCATGGCGCCGTGCGGAGGGCATGGGTGTCTAGGAGCTTTTCGAGGATTTTTCCTAGTTTGAGAAAACGTTGAGAGTTATACAAATGTATATGTGAAAGGTCAATTAATTCTGATGCGATGAAACGCGACGTATTTACTATTTAGAGACCGCACGGGGCGGGAGAGCTCCTGCCACGTACAGCGCCCTGGCGCGTGCGTTGCCAGCCAACTAGAGTTGCAGAATTCTGGTCCCAGCGTCCCAGCGCTGGGACCAGACCTGGTCACGGCCGTGACTGAAGCTGTGACTGGCGAGGCCAGCGCAATAGGGTTAGCATTGCAGCGCCGTGACTAAAGCTGTGACTTGCCAGCTCATGCCGTGGCCGTGACTGAGCTGTGACCAAAGATCTCGGATTTTCTGCACTGGTCTCCACAGGCAAAAACACATTGCGTCTCGCCGCGGCACCCACTAGCGGATCCAGGGGGATGGGGGAGGGTATGGCGGCCATGCCCCTCCCCCCGACAAACCTGAAATCGGCGCAAAATTGACACATTTCCTGATATAGAACAAAATCCAAGCAACTTTTACTAAGGAAAGTTTGTTTTAAATCAGCTATAAATGCATAAGCAAGCGAAATCCGATGAGTTTTCAGAATTGTGTGGGACTTTTTGTAATCCTCCCCCAAAAAAAAAGTTCCCCTACCCCCACCACCAACGTTGTGAATCCGCCAATGGCGGCGCCTGGTGGGCCGGCGTCGGCTGGAGACACGGTGAGAGGGCGGGATGGTGTGGTGCGGAGACGCGGGCGGGAAGTGTAATTTTAAACAGTTACTTTGAATTGCTTGAATGTATTTGACAATCGACTTATCTAATCAGATTTTCATGAAACTCGTCAAAAAAGATGAGAATATCTATTTTGTGGGTATGCTTTGGCCTTTGCCAAGAGCTGTCAGACGTTATCATCGCAAATTGTCAACTGTTATATCAGCAACTTTGTTTTATTTATCAGGTAAGCCTAGTGCAATTTTTCCTTAGCCATAATATGGGCCGCATGATTTAAATTCAGACTATTTGAGTGTTATCACTGTTTGAGTATTGTATGTGGTGGCTGTCCGGTCTGCGATCGTGAGCCAAAGGACGGTTAACTTTGCCGGCCCAAAATGTGAATAGTTTTAGTCCGATGACAATTTTCTCAACGGAATAAGGTACATCGTTCAATTTGTGACAGATTGTTATCTTAATTGTAACAATAGGTCGGCAAATGAAGAAATCAGGCGACACACACCGGAGGAACGTGCGCGTTGGCGTTTTACGTACGGCGGTCCGGCCGGAATCGCCGGTCAGTGGAATTTGAATTGGGTTGCATTGCGATTTTCCCAAAGTCATCCAATACATCGCTTAATTTGTGGTATATAGACATCTTAAGTGTAACAATCGGCCGGTAAACGTAGGAACCAAGCGGGAAAAAAACGGGGGGAGTACGCGGCGGCCGGAATCACCGGGCAGCAAACTGTTCCGGCCAATAACTTAAAAAGTTTGGGTCGGATTGCAATTTTCGCAACGGCACCCAATACAACGCTTAATTTGTGGTAGATAGACATCTTAAGTTTAAAAATCACCCGACAAACAAAGGAACTAAGCGACAAAAAAGCGGGAGGGGTCTACGCGTTAACCCTACGTAGGCGACCGGCCGGCCGGCCGCGAGACCCTCATCCGCGTCACAGCAGCTGTGGGGTCGTTGCAACTAAATTACGAGTTGTCGCCACTTTTTCGGCCGGAGCGGTCTACCTGGTTTACATAGCCTTGGGTGAAGGTAATCAGAGGTAACAAATTGCTACGTGAACGACGCACCTAAGACAAAATACAGGCCAATCGTTCCGCCCAGGCCACGGTAGATAAAATACGTTCCGCCTATTGAATACGTGTGCTTGCGTGGGTTTGGGTTTGGGTTATACATATCGCCTTGGGTTTGGGGATATACCACCTTGGGTTTGGGGTTGGTGCTGGTGGTTGCAGTTTATCTGGGATCGTATAGCTCCTGTTGTATCAAAAGTAATGATTTGGTAAATACTAAAGTGAGATATTGACCTCTTTGACTACAGAAAGCTGTGTAAGCTTATTGAAAACTGTAAAAAGGCCGATTTAGATACATTTTAATTCAGTGTCCTAGCATTGGGAAATTTTGGTGGAAAATGACACCCTATGGATACTATTTTTCCACTCTTTTTCCTGAGTTTTACTGTGAATTTCCCACTCCTTATTTTAAAATGTATTGGATAATTGGAAACCTGATACTGATTTATGGATGTAATGATAGGGACAGCCTGTGGACGAAAAGACAGGTAAAAATTGGCATAGGTAATAACTAATTTTGGCGAGCAGGTAATTGGGCTATAAAGCCTGGTACATATGCTTTTTGGTTTAATTTTCCACTCTTTATACTTATTTTAGTCGGAGTTTTCCACTCCGCACACCAGCTCCAAAGCAATTCTAGGAGCCTGTAATTTAATTCCATGTTTCTTATTGTTGTGGTAGGTACTAGGTAGGTACCTACCACCTATGCGCAGTTAATACTTATTTCAATTTAGAATAAGTAAGACATCAATACATGCTACACCTACCTTTATGTTAAAAATATAAATTGTGTGAACACAATTTAATTATACTTTTATGAGAATGGGAATTAGCTACCGGATATTTACTGCAAGTTGGTACCTATAACACTGTAGGTATGGTAAAAGCCCAATCTTCAGACATGTCTTACCTCAGGCTTGTCATGCTATCAGAGTATAGGGGCTACTGGCGCACAGTGTGTCTGTATTGTTAACATTCTGATGGCATAAAAAGTCCAAGGTTATGATGTGTCCGAGGTTACAGCAGTTCACCCTACCAACAGCTACCAATGGTGTTGCCTGTGTCCATGGTACCAGCTAAAAAGTGATGAGTGTTTTTAACTTTAAAGGGCAAATAAGTTAAGTGAGGAACATGTGTGATTTATGTTAATGGATTTACACATACCTAAATTGGCAATGTAAATGTAAGTTATTTTCAATATAAATTGTCAATATAAGACAATAATGGCCAATCTGATATTTTTGCTGTAACAATGGTTTAATGACCACACACATGTAGGTATGTTTCCATTTTTATTGATTTGACAAATTCAACATATATATTTAATACTTATACTTACTTATACTTATAAACATGGATAACTTAGAAAGGCCACATGGCCTCACTGATCCAAACGATACTGAGCTCCTTAGCAAGATTATCTCCCTCAGTCGTGTATATATTTAAATTTGGATATAACTTAAATGTCATATATATTTAAATGTTGAAGCAAATGTGAATCAATTAACATATTTTTTTTATTCTTTGAATCTGAAAAAAACGATTCTAAAAAAAAATCATGAATCAAATGGTGATTTAATAATTCAGGTCCCAAAGATGAAATGAATTGTGATTGAATCATTACAAATGTTGAATCAAAGTCTGCTTATATTGACAATACATATTGTCAGTACAAAATGGCATACAATCACACTACTCCACCACTTATTCAATACATGTAGGTACATATTGCACAAGTTTCGGGTGATGGGTGCAATGGCCTTGGCTGCAGTCAGCAGTGTTACTGGTATCATAGAGCTGTGCTTGTATAGAAAAAAAATATAAGCAGTGAGGAAAGATGAATCTTGGATGACTAACTAAGAAGAAGAGTGCAAGTTTATGGAAAGCTGTAAAGCTGGTAACGCTGATTTAGATGCATTTCAACAGCATGTGTCTATGCCCTATGGTCTTTTTATTGCAATATATTTATTTGCAATTATTTTGCAGATTTATTTGCATTTGCAATAATTGTATTGCACTTACATGAAGTGAATATGAAAAAAAATGGACATCTTCAATATATAATTTAATATAATTGGAATGGGAGGGGGCGATTTTCCCCATTTCTGGTGATATTTTTTCCCTTTTTGTGAAAATGGGAAAGCAATATTTCAACAATGGTGTACTTTCCTCGTTTAAGACACCAGTAGCAAAGAACAATGTTACTGTGTTTTTTTTTGTGGGAGATTTCTGTCTTCATTCTCCATTGTGGTGGGTTGCTATTTTTTGTCACAGAACAGTGCCAATCTCATATTGTGTTCAGTATTCACTGCCTTCAGGCTTCCTTGTTGTGTTGTCTGCGCGGTTGTTCCGTAACTCGTTGGCGGGAGGGCGTACTGAGAAGCTGTAATGGAACATCGGTGGTAGCGGCGGTGACTCGCCCAGCTGGGAATGTCACGACAGCCGGGCGAGTCTTTGTTTATCGTTCAAAATTATTGTTACGATGAATACATGGTTTTACGCAGCCTTTACCGTTGATTTAAGTTACAAGCTTCATTAAATAATGCTTACAATCAAACATGAGTGGTTTTCTGAATAAATGGTTTCATGAATCGTTTCTTCTCTTTTATCATGTTTAGTACTACCACATGTAGCGTCAACGTCCCGTTCGATTGACGGACTGTCTAGTAGGACATCACATATCAGCGTCACAACTCAGCTACAGCGGTCTTAGAACTAGACCAGAGGCGCAGTCACTAAGTCCTGGTTCAAACACCGAGAAAAACCATGCTTACTTGTTCTGGCTGTATTATGAAACAACAAAGTCAACGGATGACCCATTCATACATTTTACATTTTAGTAAAAGCAATAGCAACGTAACAATAACAATACCAAACATGACCAATTCCATTCTCCACAGCAAATGATGTCACCATTTCACCTTTCCTCCGCACCTTAGAAATGTACAACAAACGAACAAGTACTCCATGTTAATATCAACTGTGCGATATAAGTCAGAGGTCAGAAGTTGTGCCTAACTACAGCCACATACCAAGGTCAGGTCAGAAGTCAGACAGTAACCGTGTATGCCTGCAGGTCATATAGAGACATACAGACACAGGACAGGTCAGATGTCATGCCAGAGGTCAGACCAGCGGTCAGACAGCAGTCGCGTCTCCTACCAGGTAACAGACAGAGGTCATGTCAGATGTCAAACAGCGTCCCCCTGCAGGTCACGCACAGAGTGAGGTCAGGTCAGATGTCATGTCAGAGGTCGGATCAGATGTCATGTCAGAGGTCGGATTCAGATGTCATGTCAGAGGTCGGGTCAGATGCCATGCCAGAGGTCGGACCAGCGGTCAGACAGCAGTCGCGTCTCCTACCAGGTCACACAGGACAGTGGTCAGACCAGATGTCAAACAGCGTCCCCCTGCAGGTCACGCGCAGAGTGAGGTTAGGTCAGATGGCATGCAGAGGTCGGGTCAGATGTCATGTCAGAGGTCGGGTCAGATGTCATGGCAGAGGTCGGGTCAGATGTCATTGCAGAGGTCGGGTCAGATGTCATGTCAGAGGTCGGGTCAGATGTTATGTCAGAGGTCGGGTCAGAAGTCAGGTCAGAGGTCAACTCGGAGGTCAGGTAAAATATCAGGCCAGAGATCAGGCAGCAGCTGTGTATCCAAGCAGGGCACACACAAGATACAGATGCAAGGGCGCTGCCACAATATTGTGAGACGGGGGGGGGGCAGGCAGGTGTTCCCCCTCTCTACCTCACTTTCATTGAGCTGTTAAAATTCTGCTAATCTGCCCCGGGGGGGGGGGGGGCGACGCCCCTGCACAGAGTTCAGGCATGTGAGAGGTCAAACAGCAGCCATTTCTCCCATTGGGTCACACAGCAGAGGTCAGATCAGAGGTCAGACGGCAGCCGTGTCTCCCTGCAAGCCACTCACAGACAGGGGTCATGTCAGAGGTCAAATGGCAAACAGCGTCCCCTGCATGTCACGACACGCACAGTGAGGTCAGGTCAGATGTCATGCCAGGGGTCGGACCAGATGTCAGATAGCAGCCGTGTTTCCTTCCAGGTCATACACAGACAGAGGTCAGGTCAGATCAGATGACAAGTGCATGTCACGCACAGTGAGGTCAGGTCAAGCTGTCATGTCAGGTCGGGGTCATAGGTCGGGTCAGATGTCATGTCAGAGGTCGGGTCAGATGTCATGTCAGAGGTCGGATCAGATGGCATGTCAGAGGTCGGGTCAGATGTCATGTCGGAGGTCGGGTCAGAGGTCAAGCTAGAGGTCGGGTCAGATCAGGCATCAGTCGTATCTCAAAACAGGGCACAACACACATGCAAGGGCGCTGCCACATTTTGAGACGGGGGGGGGCAGCTAGGTGTTTGCCCCCCTCCCCCTACCTCACACTCAATGAGCTGTCAAAATCCTGCTCATCCATCTGGAGCAGCCCAGCCCCAGCCCCCCCCCCCCCCCCGTCTTCCTGCGGGCCACACACAACAGACAGAGATCAGGTCGCTCCTATTCAGCCGCACCGGCCGGTCGCGCGCGCCCAACAACTGCAGCTGTCCCGTGAACACCCAGCACGTGTGTGCCGCTCCTTTTCAGCCGAGCTTCACTGCTGCAACTGGTTACCAGAGCTGATGGACCGTCTGCAGCTCCGGAGCCATGTCAGGAAGGTGCTGGAAAGGGCAATGTCACTCAGGTCATGAAATGGGAATGATATAATGTCATTAGATACTGAATGATGTATTTTACAATTTACTCGATTATTCATTATGTTATAGTGTAATTCAAATCACATGAACAGACATAGAACAGTATCAGGAAAACATAAGTCGTGCTATGCTTGGATACCACTGGAACCCAGTATGTACCAGTAGTGTACTTTGAAATGCTTGAGAAATATGCATTTGTAAGCAGTAATACTGAAGCAAAATTACACAGACATATTTGATTTCACTTCTTCTTGTACTTCTCACCAGGCACGTAGCCAAGGGGAGGGCGGCGGGGCGCCCCCCCCCCCCCCCCCCCCCCCCCCCCTGAGGCCAGGAGGACCCTTTTTTGGCGCGGGAGGGCCCTTTTTGGCGCGCGCAGCGCGCCCGAAAAGGGCCGACGAGACCGCGCGAAGCGCGGTATCATAGGCTCTTTAATACACGAAGCGTGGTCTTTAGAGAGTTTAGAGGACTTCAGAGGCCCTTTAGGGCCACTAGGGCCCTCTGAAAGACCAGAGGGCCTCTTGGACGTTCAAAAGAGCCCTGTTCATGTCAGAGGGGCCCCTGGCCAGAGCGAAAGGGCCCTGAGCGGGTCAGAGCCCCTGAGCACGTCGAATGGGCCCCTAGCCAGCACAGAGGGGCCCCTGGGCAGGTTGAGAGGCCCCTGAGCATTTCGACAGGGCGACAAAGCGGCCAGCGCAATCCTTTTCCAGGTCATAAGGGCCCCTGAGCAGGTTGGAGGGCCCCTGGACAGACCAGAGGGCCCCTGGGAAGTTAAGAGGGCCCCTTTGCAGGTCAGAGGGGCCCTGACCAGACCGAAAGGGCCCCTAGGTGGGTCAGAAGGGCCCCTGAACATCCGAATGAGCCTCTAGCCAGCACGGAGGGGCCCCAGGGCAGGTGGGAGGACCCTCGGAGCATGTCGCAAGGCGACAAAGCAGCCAGCGCAGTCCCTTGCTAGGTCGTAAGGGCCCCTTATAAAGTTTAAAGGGCCCCTGGAGAGACCAGAGGGCCCCTGGACTCTGTAGAGACCAGATGGCCCCTGGAAAGTTAAAAGGGCCCCTGCGCAGATCGGAGGGGCCCCTGACCAGACCGAAAGGACCCCTGGACGGGTAAGAAGGGCCACTGAACATGCCGAAGTGGCCCCTGGCCAGCACGGAGGGCTCCAGGGCAGGTCGGAGGGCCTCTTGAGCATGTCGGCAGGGCGACAAAGCAGTCAGCGCAGGCCGACCAGAAGAGTCGCTGGGCCGATCGGAGGGGCTCCTGGGCAAGTCAGAGGGGCCCCTGGCTAGATCGAAAGGGTACCTGGGCCGGTCGGAAGGCCCCTTGAACATGCCGGATGAGTTCCTAACCAGAATGGAGGGGCCCTGGGCAGGTCGGAGGGACCCCTGAGCAGGGGCGGCGGATTGCGGTGGCAGGGTACCCAAAATTCCCCCCAGTCTAAAATCCTGGGGGCAAAGGGTAGTTTTGCCCCCCCCCCCCATATTTTAGTCTGCTCAATCTGGGGGCAACATGACCCTTCCCCTCCCCAGGATTTTCATTTGAGGGGGATTTTGGGTACCCTGCGCCCCGCAATCCGCCGCCCCTGCCCCTGAGTATGTCGGCAGGGCGACAAAGCAGCCAGTGCAGTCCCTGGCCAGGTCGGAAGGACCTCTGAACAGGCCGAATGGACCCCTTGACACACAAGGGGGGCTTCTTGGAAGGTCAGAGGAGTCTCTGGTGAGACCGGAAGGGTCAAAGCACGTAGAGATCCCAGATGAAGATTAAAACAAGGAGGACTTACTCCACAATACAAATATTAAAAGCGGAGCTTTCGGGTATATTGTAACACCCTTCGTCAGGGTGCTACAATATACCCGAAAGATCCGATTTTATTTTTTCCTGTTGAGTAAGCCCTCTTTGTATTATATATATATCACCCACTCCACATCATGTCTTTTCGTTTCGCGGATCCCAGATGAGTCCCTGAACAGGTCGGAAGGGCGTAGAAAAGGTCAGAGGGGCCCCTAGACGATCTGAAGGGACCTTGGGCCTTTCAACAGTAAGAATACTTACAGTTGTACAGGGAATAAAACTCAAAATTTTCGCACCGCTCCGCGGCGCAATTTAACTACAAATTCAATTATATGCGGGTTAGGAAACAAATCGGTCAGTTTCTCGGCGCATTTATGTGTTATGTTGCTACTTTCCTATATTATTGGGTGAAATAGTTCACTTTAGCACTTTTCCCCCGCACTTTTTAACGCACCATATAGCAATTTTAGAGGTCCGCACCATACGCAATGCGACGCATTGATGAGAAACCAACCCAGGGCATAATACTCAAAATTTTCGCGCCGCTCCGCGGCGCAATTTTTTTTAAGAGTTACAGCTCTTGAGCTTAAAAAAATATTCCAAGTTGGTATAGCTGATTCCAAATTCGTGTCGCTGGTTCCAAAGTTGATGTGGCAGTTTGCTAACTCAAGCTCCTAAACGTTGGTATGGCCCATGCCATACCTGCCATACTGCATTTTCCAGCCCTATAACGTGCCTTTTCATTAGTTTTTTTTTTGGGGGGGGGGCCTTTCAACGCTTAGGAAGGGGCCCTTTCAACGCTCGGGAAGGGGTGCTGTGCTGTGGGACCCACTGAGTGGGCATCGCCCCCTGGACCCCACCCCAGACCATCTTGTAGACAGACAGTATAGAGGATTCTTCATGGCTCCGAGCGGAAGATAATATATTTTCCAAGTGTGCAACTGAAAACAACGAGCAATGAAGGAGCGAGGTTTTTCAGGAACACACATAAATATTTTTTATCTTCCACAAGGCAGACATGAAGAATTCCATATTTTTTTAAGTAGAGGTTGATTCAGTCTAGTTCAGTTCAGTACTTGATTTTTAGTCGGAACTCACATGACCTTATCTTGTATCTCAAGAGGGATGCAAAGATAACACATTATTTCACTTTATCATTGAATGTGTGTTAAACCTTTTTATCTTTGCATCTCAGCAAAGTGCAAAGATAAAAATATTCCAGCACTGCAGACCCAATGGAAAATCAACCTCTACAAGAAAGATAACCCACTGTTCAGTATGTCATAATATTAGTCAGCAGACTACTCTTCTACTATTAAGGACCTCAAGAACACCATAAACTGGGGAGGTGAATTACTGAACTAATACCAGAGTTTCAATCATAGTCTATTTTCAGGTTACAAATCTGATTAGTTGCAGTTGTCTATTTCTCATGTTAATGTTGCTAATTAATTGGAAAATAGACTAAAAAATACCTACCAAACATTTTAAAATTATGAACCATTGATTTTTCATATTTATTGTGTTAAGAATTTGAATCAGGTTACTGAATAACCTGAAGACGGCCTATGCCAATGACGAATACTGACTTACCTTGACCTAATATTTGAAATACATTATAATAGCCAAAAGGCTTTGGTGTTCAATAATTATTTTTATTCAAACTACTATCAGTCAAAACCGTATGTCAACACGTACCGGTGGGCGGTGCAGCGATCGAGATGCTTCTTCGTAGTCATATGCACGATTTTTGTTTATACAGCAGCGACATTGTTTATAAGTACATTTCTGGTATCTTATCAAATTCCTTGAGCACTGATTCGGCATTTCCACAAATGACCGTTATCATTCGTTTGAAGATTTGTCAACGCATCAGCCAGGATTGTCAAGTTACTGGAAGGACAATACCAATTACCAAACTAAAACCACGATAACACAACTACCAAAGATACGACCGAGATAGCTCGCACTAAAAGCTTGAGTTTTAGCAGCTTCGGGCCGCCAGGGACCGCTAGTGAGCCAGAGTAAACACCATGGCTCACTAGCGGTCCCTGGCGGCCATTTGCTGCGAAAACGCCAGCTCTTAGTGCAAGCCCGAACATCGCATACAAATTAATAACCAGTCTGGTTCAATGTAAACAAACCGTCGAAAAGCATGATGGCCGCCCAGGTTCTGTTGTTCGGCAGCTGCTATCAGCGCGCACGAGCTGTTTGTTCGAATTGCTATTGGCCGGTGATAACGATATGCTAGCGGTATAATCGATAGTTGCGGTGCTTTTAGTAGTGGGAAGCCATCTGGAGTCTACCCGATAACTTTTTGCTCCCAAGCAAATTCCTGGAGTCTTTGAATATCTCAGCAACTAGGGTGAATCTGGAGAAATGAAGTAATGGTTCAATTCAGAAAATTGTGTTCTATAGACCAGTGTCAATAACTCCAAATAAGTGATGTGAGTAGGCACACTCCCTTTAAAGGTCACAATATGGCGCACTTGGGGTAATATACCAACGGGTAGAAAAGTTAGGAATGTAACGCCCAAATGAATTAGACAAGATATAATTTTTTCTGGTAATTGTTTTGTCTTAAAAATCAGAAGGTATTGTTTGCTATCAATAACTTGTATTTTCATAGATTATATGTATCGAATTCAATTCCGGAAAATATACGAAGTAGGGTAACGGTGGGGCTGGCGTCACCGGTGATGGTAACGGTGGGGCTGGCGTCACCGTCGCGGCCGGGCAATCAAATCAAGGTTCAAGGTTTCTATCACCGTTGTTGTTCTGGAGTCATGGGGAAGCTTAATGACGTCACCAGATTCTGGCTACGAGCGAATCTTAGGCGGACCTGATCGTACTTAATGGCTATGAGCAGTAGGTTTCGTCGCGATCGGACTTAATGGCTACGAGCTGTAGGCCGACCCGATCGGACTTAATGGCTACGAGCTGTAGGCCGACCCGATCAGACTTAATGACTACGGGCTGTAGGCCGACCCGATCGGACTTAATGGCTACGAGCTGTAGGCCGACCCGATCGGACCTAATGGCGGGGTTAGGTTAGTTAAGTTTAATTCCGATCGGTTCGGCCTACCGCTCGTAGCTATTAAATCGGGGCGGCCTAAGATTCGCTCGTATCTGGTGACGTAATAAAGCTTCCCCATGAATCAAGACCAACAACAGTGATATTAACCTTGAACCTTTATTTGATTGTCCGGCCGCGACGGTGACGCCAACCCCACCGTTACCCGAAGTAGTAGTCTAAAGTAGTGTATATTTCAGTACCTGTAGTAGCATTTGAAAGGGGTCATTATTAATACCCTACGAAGCGATTCCATGACAAATCTTCGTCCCGCATTTCTTCGTCGGGCATTTCTTCGTCCGCATTTCTTCGTCCGCAAATCTTCGTCTCCGCATTTCTTCGTCGCGCGTTTCTTCGCATCCGCAAATATTCGTCTCGCATTTCTTCGTATCCGCAAATATTCGTCTACGCAATTATTCGTATCCTAACCTAACCTAACCTAACCGAATATTTGCGATACGAAGATTTGCGTAAACGAAGTTTCGCGGATACGAAGAAATGCGAGACGATGATTTGCCGATACGAAGAAATGCGAGATGAAGAAACGCGCGACGAAGAAATGCGCTACGAAGAAACGCTAGACGAAGATTCGCGTACGAAGAAATGCTGGACGAAGAATTGTCCGGACACCCTACAAAGCAGTAGTCGGAAGTAGTGTATATTTTAGTACCTGTAGTGGCATTTGGAAGCGGTTAGCGGTCGTTCCAACATTGGTTAACGCCTGAGCCCATTTAACCCATTTTCGCCCAGAATATAACAAAAATGGTAGATCAAAACATTGTGGCCAAGGCTTGCAGCTATCTGTTCCAGAAGTCAGATGTAAAATATGTACCATAGGTTTTGAGCTAGCTTCATCTGAAAATTATTGATTTAGCACGGGAACTCTATTGGTGTAGTAGGTTTTTAACGCCCGATTGCTGCCAACTGTTACTGGTGTGGGCTGGGCGCACTCGTCCAACAGTTTTTCGGGTTGTGCCCTGTAGTTAGGTTGGCGTCAGTGGGGCTGGCATCACTGTCGTGGCCGGGCGCGAAAATCAAGGCTGTAGGTTATTGCTGTTATTGGCTGGGAGTCATATGGAAGCCTTTGACGTCCTCAGACTATGGCTGGCAACAATTTGAATAACATAATCGAACCTGACCTAACCTTTACAGCAATTATGGTTGCAGGGACCTACGTTTAGAACACTCCGCTCACGTTGCTCTCTGCTATGCGGAAAACTGGGGGGGTGTCACCTGACCTCCCAGACCATCTTGTAGACAAAACTAATACCCATGGTTTTGTCTACAAGATGGTCTGGGGGTCCAGTGGGGGAGGGCAACAACACCCCCCCCCCCCCCCCTCCCGATTTGTCCGAAGCACAGAGCAACGTGAAGAGCTTTCTAAACGTGGGTCACCACAATTGCCGTAAAGGTTAGGTCAGGTTCAATTATGTTATTCAAATTGGTCGCCAGCCATAGTCCTGTGACGTCATAAAGGCTCCCATGTCCCCAGTCCCCATAAAGGCTCCCAGTCCTATGACTCCCAGCGCTCACACACACTGCACCTCCGCCGATTCTTGGTACGATTTCCACGTTTTCGCTCGTTTTCCATCGTCTTTGTCGTTGTCGTTTCTTAGTTTTCTTTGCTTAGGTTTCGTTCTCACTCGGTTTATTGTTTTCCGGCTCCGTTGCTTGCTTTTTCCCCATCATGGGGAAAAAGCGCCGAAAACAAGATGTCTCGGACTCTGACTCTGACCCGAACCCGAACCTGACCTCTCCTGATCTCCCAATGGACTCTGACTCCACGGTCACTGATCCTCGCTCGTCGCAGACCTCTGCCCCCGGCACCGACCCTCGCTCGTCCATGACCTCTGCCCCCGGCACCGAACCTCGCTCGTTCATGACCTCCGCCCCCGGCACTGACCCTCGCTCGTCCCATGCCTCCACTCCCGGTACCGACCCTCGCTTGTCTACTGACCCCGCGCGGAACCCTGGCTCACCATTGACCACGACTTCTGACCAGTACCTGGATTCCAATGGCTCGTTTCTGGTGATTAAGCCTACCGACGACAATGTCTCGTTCCGCAAAATCAACATGTTTTGGCCCACCAAACAACTCAAAGGCATCTGCGGCTCATCCTCTCTCCAGATCGAAACTCCGGCAAACGGCACACTCGTTGTCAAGACCGAGACTAACGCACAAACAAAAAAACTGCTACAGTGTACCAAGTTCTGTGAGATGGCGGTCACTGTCTCGCTGCACCATGCTCGGAACACCACACAGGGTACGGTTTTCGCCCCGGAGATGAGATTTATGTCCGAGGAGGACATTCTCGAAGGTCTCCGCTCAGAAGGAGTCTCGCACGTGCGACGTCTAACAACTTTCCGTGACGGACAGAGGCGTGACACCAGCCTTCTTGTCCTCACGTTCCATACAACCACGCTACCGTCTACTTTAGTCGCTGGATACCTCAGATACAACGTACGCGTCTACATCCCGAACCCCCTTCGCTGCTACAAATGCCAAAAATTTGGCCACAGCGTCAAATTTTGTAAGCAAGAGGCCCGGTGCCACAAGTGCGGTGCAGCGCCGCACGACGGCTCTGCCTGTTCTGCACCAGCCAAGTGCCTGAGCTGTGGATCCACAGACCACATCGTGACCTCCACTCAGTGTCCCATGTGGAAGAAGGAGAACGAGATTTGCGCCCTGAAGGCATCTTCCAACATTTCATACCCACAGGCACGTCGCGCGGTAGAAGACAAGACGCCCTCTCCGACTTCCAAGACCTACGCACAGGTAGCGAAAAAGCAAACGGCCACATGTGAAACTCAAACTGAGCCCCTACCTCAGCTCCCTCCCCTCAAACTGTTGGCACCTCTCAGACCAGCCACAGTGGAAACCAGCACCACGACCACCGCTTCCCCGGCCCTTGAGCCGCCGCCCGTGACCCGGTGCGCCAGCACTCGGCCCGGCCGTGACAGGCTCGCACCGCAGGCTATGGTTCGTTTGGGCTCGGCCCATACAGACCGCCGGCAGGAGAGCGGCACACGACCGGCCCGTGACGACCAGACTCCCAAAATACAGCCCTCACCTCAAGCCCCACAGCGTACTAACACGAATCAGGAGCGGCCGACACGTCCTGCTATACGTGTAGCATTGGGTCGGGCTCGATCCATCTCGTTTCCTCGTTACATTCCACCAATAGCCCACCATTGACTTGTCTCTCTGCTAGATATATAGACATATATACTGTATAATATAGTATATAGAAGATAGTATATAAAATATATAATATGGCATATAGTATATAGTATATAGTATATGGTATATAAATGTATATATACACATATAAATATATAAATATAGACAAGACATATACGAAAACGATCATTATCCAATTTCCTTCGTCAGACATTTATACCCCAATGCAAAACATCTTCCATACATTAGCACTGCCCTCATTACTCGATAATGAACACCCATATCTGTTACGGCTACTTTTCATTATTTACTAAATATTTCGTTCGAAACGAAACAAACTCGCCATTTTTATATGACCCTTAAACATATTTCAATACAAATGATTCATCACAGGCATGCAATGGTCATATTGACCGAAATCCCTAAAATTTAACAAAACAAAACAAAACAATGACTCCCAGCCAATAAGTGACAGTAACCTTGTGCAACAGTGATGTCAGCCCCACCGGACGGTATGATGGGGCAGATTATTTGCATCTTACCTCATAAATTCTCCAAAATTTTAGATACTTTGTCAAAATGTATGTCAGATGGGCAAACTGCAGGGAGGCAATCTAAATATTGATCAATCAATATTCAGATTGTGATGTCATCTAAATGGGCAGAGAAATGCCCTTAGAAGGACTGCCAATAAAACATTAGATTTAACTTTCTGAAATGTACATACTTAGTATCTCAGAGTAAACCAGCATACATTTTGTCATATGGCTTTAAATGAAAAGAGCACCTCTAAATGACTGTTGAAGTTGTTTTGTTAATGCCTTTTTATCACTAACAGGAAATGTTTTGTTTATTTTGTTGTTTATTTTTCAAAATATTTTGTATACGCTTCTTTTATGCCCAAACAATGTTTGATAGTATATGTATATATTTCTTTTAATCTTAACATGCAATCCAAATTTTGATTAGCCAGCTGACAAGGCAATCTAAAATTAGATTACTCCACAGCCGGGGCGCCGGCGGATCAGTGTTTATAGTCTATATTTTGATTGTGGTGTTCCCGTGATTAACAACCATAAACAATCCCAGAGTTGTTTCAGTGGATCAGAGGTAGCTTGAGATGTATTGATGTTTCTGAAACTGTGGTGTGCTTTAGTTCCTCCAGAACTGCCATACAGCCAATTTAGTGAGAGCTGCATTATTTAGATTGCCTCTCTGCAGTTTGCCTAACTGATGTGAACTGCCTTTGCAAGGAATAGCCTGTTCCAGTAATTTTGACAACTTGCCTGAAGTCTCGTTTTTCCAGCCCTGTATCAGTGAGATGTTATTGTGTTTTGAATTATTTTGAAATCATTTAAAGAAAACTGAATGCTGAATGAATTGGCAGCCAAAGCCAAAGTTATCTGCCTATACTCATTTCTTTGGCCATTATTTGCAGTCAAAGAACTTGGCCCCATCTATTTTTGCAATTTCCTACTTTTGCATCTAATTTTTTATAAATTTGAGAAAATTTGGTAACATTTCATAGCCATGACCAATGGCCATATCCAATATCCATGGCCAAAGTATTTTGCAAATCAAGGCTGATTAATGTTTTTAGCCATGGATTGCAATGTTAAGTCACATATGTTGCACTTTCCGCATCTATGCGGATTTTGCGCATGACCATGCAAACTTTTCCTTTTGCTTTGTGTGTGAAGAGTTTGCATCACCATATGCATGTTTCCGCATAGCAATGCAGAAAATGTATTTGTATGTTAATCGGGCATTACATGGGTGTAGTTTTCCAAAAATAATTGGGGGTGCTGAACGGTTTCCGAAGTGATATATCACAAAACGCAAAACTGCTAGCGAGTGTTTAACATATTTAAAACGACGTGCTCAATTGACAGTATAAACATTGTGTTAGTTTGGTACGCGAATGTATTTTTGTGTTAAAATATGCAAGTACAACGAAAAAATATGTTTGTACTGTTATCTCTGGTATGAAGTACCTTCTCATCACAGACGGATTAACAATAATTGTGTGAAAAACATGGCGATTGAAAAAAAGCGTAGCGATCAAACACACACACACAAACACACGTGTGTTTGGCTTGGTCGTCCAAACCTCAAAGAATATCTAACAATCAATCGATCAGGCAATCACTTCAACCGACATCATGTGTGCTGGGATATCGTAGCATTGATAAGACAACATCAAATCCGACTGGTTACACCATTTCAGTGTCTAGTAATGTTCGGCAAACTCTACAAAACAAAACTGAACTGTGAGGTAAGTGTTGCAGGGCGTGCTGAATGGCTGCAGTCTGTACAGAGCATTAGTACAATCACGTATACCATCACATGTATGCTGCTTTTCACGACTACCCTTCGAAACACGACAGACACCGTGCGAGCAAATGAACCGACTCGAAGGTAGCTCTGTCCTTTAGTTCAGCGCCAGCCAAACACGTTCACTCGCTGGGGTGTGCGGGTCGCGAACTGTCGCATCAGAGACACCATGTCCAGGGCATGGAGCTCCTCGGCATACACCGAACATACCGCCGCGTGGTTAAGGCGGGCTTGTGTCATGTTTGAGCGCAGATACGTCTTCAGCCGGCGGAGCTGGCTGAACGAACGCTCCGCCGTACAAGTCGTCGCTGGCGCAGTGAGTATCAGCCGCAGGAGAGACACGCACTCCGGCAGCAGCTGGGACAGGTGCGGCTGGCGAAGAGCACTGACGGCGTCTGGCAGGCTGCGCAGCGGAATGCTTTCCTGCTGACAGACATCCTGCAACATCTGACAATGCAGCGCCAGGCGTCCTTCGTCCAGGCGGTAGAAGGCGGCGGTGGCTGTCACATCGTCGGCGTTGGCCGTCAGCAGCGCTGACTCGGCCTGGGCGACCCGCTGCTCGTCAGCGACGGCGGCCTCCGCGTCTTCGTCGACTCCGTACCGCGCTCCCAGGGACGCACAGAGGCGGTCCACAGCCAGAAGGTAGATGGGGCGGTACTGATCCTCCGGTGTTTGAGGGCGATACGGCTCACTGCCCTCGTCAAGCCGGCGCGGTGGCCGGACCACACGCTTCAGCGACGGAGGACTCACGCCCAGCTCCTCAGCCTGGCTCACTGTAGCAGCGTAGAATGAGCTGAACCGGGACCGCTGGCCCTGAACTGCACCGCGCAGAGTGCTCACCAGCTGCAGGTTGGCAGCCAGCGTTTGCTTCTGGCCCTGTACGCTCTTCATAACTGGCGTTGTCATGCGCAGCAGATGCAGCGCCAGAGCCACGCCAAAGAAGAACTCGAACGACAGCATGCGCCGCGCGTGGCCACTGGCGGTGCTCGCTTGGTCCGGTCCGGTGCTCGAGTCCTCGGCGATGGCTTCCAGTGTTTCCACCACCGCGATGTAGTTCCGGATGAGGGACGCCAGTGACGGCTCGCTGCAGGTCCACCTGGTTGGGCAGAGTGGGCGGAGGGAGCTTTCAGCTCCGTGCTGGACCAAGCAGCAGAGGCGTTTTGGAGAGTCTCTGAAGAAGACGATGATGCGAGATACCTCCTGGATGGTGTCACGCAGTGACCGCACCCCGTCCATGCAGTCCTGGACTGCCAAGTTCAACCGGTGGGCCGTACAGTGGACGAATACGGCTCTCGGTTCTTCAGCTTTGATGCGAGCTTGAACACCTGAGGACCAGAAATATTGTTTAGATACAAACATCGGATTTTCAGCACTTAATCACAATCGAAATAAACTAGTCCCTTTACCTGAACTGGTGACTTCCTCGAGTGACCTGAACAATAAAGGAAACAACCCAGTTTGGAAAGTCCTTGAAATTCACTACCAAATTCCGAAAAAAAATCACGTGTTCATATGATCATATGAATATTTGATTGTCATCCTAAAAATATTTGTGAATTTTAGAGTTATGGAGAAAATAAAAAGTCGCAATTTCGTGTTATAGCTTCTCGCGGGCGAATGACTGTGATTTCCGTTTTTTTTTACGTTGGATACCAAACTGCTAATGTCATTATAAAACTGGGTTGTTTCATTAAACAATATGCTTAGTGTGCGGGAAAATGTCGAAACAGCCATGCACAAAAAAACTAGGTACGTGTACATCATATTTAGCATGAAATCTACTATGTTTAGTGCTTGCTATGGCTATTCAAAGTAAGGTATAAATCAGCTGTGATTACGATCAATCGATAACGTGGATAAGCATCATCCAATTGACTGACAGTTGTTCAATTTGGCCAGTTCACATATTATGGTTACGAGAACGTCGCATTTTTCTTACCGTTGAACTTGCCAGCCATGTTAGCAGCACCGTCATAGCACTGCCCTCGGAGTTGCTTCAGGTCCAGATCGAGACGGAGCAGCGCGTCCTTGATGACCTTGGACAGGACGAGTGCGGTAGTCGACTCCACGCTGTACAGTCCGACAAGTTGTTCCTCGACCTCCAGCTGTTTGTTGACAGAGCGAAGACAGATGGCCACCTGTTCGGTACCGGCGCTGTCTCGAGTCTCATCGGCCATCACAGCGAACACCTCCCCACGCACGTTGTCGGCGATCTGACGAACGATAGCTGAAGCCATCATCTCCAGTACCTCATTTTGGATTTCTGGAGACGTGAATGTTTGTTTCCGCTCCCGCCATTTCTTCAGTGCCGGACAGTTGCGCTCCGATTGGTCCAGGAGTCGCTGCAGGTTGCCGGTTTCCTCCTCCCTTCGTCGCATCGGTAGTCCCTGTCCAGCGAGGTAGGCAATGGCGTGAAAAATGCAGCTGAGCGCCTCCCGTGCGTCGGCAACGTCTCTGGCTTTCCCTGTAGCGGACATCATGGCAGTGGCGCTGGGCTCTGTCGAGGTCTTGAGGCGGGCGACTGCGGTTATGTGTGTGATGCTTTCTTCATGTTTGGCGAACCTTTCCAGAGCCTTTGCCCAAGATCGGAAACCACAAGTGATGAATGCCCCATCCGTCTTTAGACCGCAGTCGAGAAGCTTCATGGCATACGCCTTTTTGCATAGCGTGCACGTCACTGAGTCCGAAGGGCGATCGTACTCCAGCCAGCTGTAGTTTTTCTTCCAGCGGTACTGGAAACGCCGCTTATAGCCGCGTACCTCACTGGACGAGGATGAGGCTGGGTGTGGTGTCGATGACGTAGATGAATGTGCAGCAGGCTCGACCTCGGGCACAGCAGGATCGTCTGCTGAAGAATTCAGAATAAGTATAAATATAAAGCAGACTTCAAGGGTTAGGCGAACAGACGACTATTTAAAACAAGCTTTGGGAAAATGATGGCATGTGACGTAGGTAACTGTTGGTATCCACTTCCAATCCGTTCCGAAATAAAGTAGTATTTACGAATTACGTTTATCTTAATATTTAATAAATTCCTATATGGTGTGTACAAATGTTACTCGCTGTGCCAGTTAGGCCGATGAAGTGATAAAAAATACCACGAAACGTCCGCATTACTGAGTTTTAATTGAATTTAAACGAATACCTGATAACTATATTAGCCCTCGCACTGCCGGAAGGGGGCACCTATCGACCCCGACGTCATTAGAGGTCAATTATCGTTTTTGGGCAATAATTCGCTTATAATAATAATTCGCCAATTCGCCTATGGCTAACATTCCGCTTCAAACAGTGTTCTATGAATTTCCATGTGACCTTGGGTGGTTGACAATAAATAACTGAACTTGCAACAGCAATAATGACGGTCGGCTGAGAAGGTGAAAGATGTCTTACCTGGACAATCCGTATCCACAGAGGTAGGAGGCGGACGAGTCGTGCTAGATGGCAACGATGATTCTTCAGCGACAGATCTGAAGAAAAAATAAACCGAAGTTAGATGTCGATAAATGGTACCGAAAGGACCACAACCCTGTCAATTTTTCTCGGTCCCTCCCAAAGCGTAGCCAGTAGCGCAGTCAAAGCGGAAAGGGAGCCGAATTTTACCAAACTTAAGTTTTTGAAAAAGAGGGCCCGTCAATTTTCAAAACTTGCACATTTCTGGAATCATCAAGGCGTCAGCTTTCGAGTGGTATGCTTCAATAGTCTTGACCCCTCCGACCCTTTACAACGAACCGTGCGAAACATCCACTCCCGCCCGGGTATTTCTGCCGCGCTCCTTAAACCAGTCTGCATCCGCTTTTACGTCTAGCGCCCACCGATGCGTGAAAAAACGACCGTTTTGCGCGTGGCATCTTACAGGCGATCCTTACCAACAAATTGCGATAATGTCTGACACTTGGTATGCATTAAAAGTGGCTAAAATTCAATCTTACCTGCGTCGGAAGAAACTGCTGATCACCGCCTGTTTCTTCATCTCTATGTCAGCGGTGGGGCCTTGACCTACGCCATGCACTCACCACATGAGCAAACCAAATCCTAGCGCACGCAAACCTGACGTAAATAATCGAATCGAAATGTTGAACGTGTTTAACGATGTTGAACAAAATTACAATTTTTGTTTCAAATCGCGCAACCGAAACACTGCGTCATCCCGTTGCAGCAGACAGCAGCAGCAGACAGCAGTATGTCAAGAACAATAAAATGACAAATAGGTATGCCAAATCGTTGAATATTAGGTACCTATGTAAACCAAATGATCTGACATAATGAATTAAATTTGAAGTGATATCTGCAGGATGCATTTCAAAAAATATTTTTTTATTGTCAATTGATACCTACGATCCAACAAAATCATCTTTTTTAAACAACTTGACTCTTTCATATGTGGCGCTCTTGCGACGTTCCAGTTACGACTCTTGTCTTGTCTCTTGTTTGACGCGTGACCAAGTGTACCGTGAGGCTTGAGGTGTGCCTAAAGTAATATTATCCAATATATATTATCCTGGGTAAGACCAAGGACCTACGGTAAGATTCACACCAGAGTCTAGTTGCTGTCAAGTCGAGTAGGCAGGTACTGAAGTTTCAAATTGGTAGACAGAAGCATCAACTACCAAGCACATGCTGATGCTAGATGCTGCTCACCACTTTTCTCATTTTTGTATTTCTTGTCATACATACCTACCATCTGCCAAGTGCTTGGTATTTACTTTAGTTTAAAAGTGGCTGTTCAAAATCCACACATGTTTTCACAGTGTTGCAGGCAGGCGCGGATCCAGTGGGGGGGGGGGGGCAACCTTACCTGGTTCTCTTACCTGGTTGGGTTCCTCAATGTCAGAAGAGTTAAGGCCATGGCCCCCCAAAGGTCTTATTTTTTAACATTACACCTATGGCAGTGCATGGAAATAAATTTATTTTTTACGCTTGGCCCCTCCAAAACCCGTTTGACCCCTCCCAAAACACTGGGCTGGATCCTGCACTGGACACTGGTTGCAGGTCATATCAAGGTTATCATTGGGTAATAACTAATATGTTGATTCTTAATAAGAGGTGTTTTTCGGTCAAAATCACATGATGATAGATGCCTATCTACTAGTACCTTTCTGTGGTGGCAAAAACTGTGTCTTTCTTGTATTGCCACAAGGTTCATGCCTTGCCTATGCCTAGGCTTGCATAGGCCTTGCATTGCAGCATTTTTGCATGTTTTAGGTATGATTATGTTATCTATTTCTGTCAATTCACTACAGTGCTAGGTAACTTGGAAACATTGTGGGTGCTCAAATGAGTCAGGGGGTGCTGAGACAAGGATTGTGGGTGCTCAAGCACCCACAAAGAGATATAAAGTTACGCTTATGGGGCATTAGTGATGCGTTCCTTTGCTTTGGTGGCCGTCCATAAATTATATATGCTTGGATGGGGGGGGGGGTGAAGAAACGTAACCCAAGCGTAACAAGGGGAAGAAGTTCTTGGACTGGGAAAAGTTATGGTTAGTTGGTAAAAATTTGCCCTGCAATCCGATAAAATTAACGTTAATGGCTGCAGTTAGGGTAGTACTGGAAGCTGCCACTTTCCCGTGACATCAACAAACCAGTTTTTTCGGGTTCGACGCAATTTAGAGACAAATGAAGGCTTCACTTTCGGATGTTACGCTTTACACAGCATATCCAGGGGGGTCGAAAAATGGCAAAAATGACGCGCCGTTATTTGTGGACAAACTAAGTCTTAGGATATACATTATCAATATAATTGGTGCATTCATAACTGGTACTAGTCAAGCTCAAATGTTTTGTCTTCAATTCAGTGACTGTTTTGTTGATGGTTCAACATCATTTAAATAACATTTGTTCTTCTTTCAGAGCTTCACATGTCAAGCTTGTGGGAAGAAGTGTATTGTCATCAAAACACTGTCAAGACATTTGGCAGCTAGTCATTCTAAGGAGCCAGGATTTGTAGTGGACTGTCTATTCTGTGGAAGAATCTTCAGGTCGGTACGCTACTGGAGACAGCACATTTTGAACCACCACCCAGAGGTGCATCAGAAGTTTCTCTCCCAATCAGTTGCAGTCAGAGCACGATCACCGAATCCCAATATTCATGTAGAAAATGTGTTGCCAGATGAGTGTGGGGTGGCTTCAGCATCGTGTGCGCCCTCTGTTTCAAAGGAGCATGTAGAGAGTGTACCTGTGATTGATTTTGATGATTTTTTTGGAAGTCTTATATCGGACCACGGTGTTAGCAGCAGAGGATGTGCGAACATAGCTAGCTTTGTTAGACGAGCTTGCATTCAGTCAGCAAAAGAGGCGAGGAAAAGCCTGAGTGTAGCATTGTCTGAGCTGCCTACAGTGTCTTCTTGTGCTAGATTTTCAAGTAGGCAAAGTAAATCCTTCTGTGTCAAAAAGGGTTCTGGATTGATAAAGCCGACAACGGTTTTCTTGGATTCTGACCTGAGTGGTACTCGTCGGTCATTCCAGTATGTATCCGTCACTAGTCTTCTTGTAGAGCTGTTTAAACATAAGGTTGTTGTAGATTCACACTTCAATCTACCATCACTGGCGCACAAAACAGCGGACCTACCAGATTTCTATACAGGATCGTACCACCGTGACCAGCTTGACAAGGTACAACTCATTATATATATTGATGATTTCCAGGTGTCAAATCCTTTAGGTAATAAGTCTCAAAAGCTGAAATTGACGGGCATTTACTTGGCTTTAGGGTATCCCAAGCTTCGTTCCCAAGTTAAACACATTTTTGTCCTCGCGTTGTTCCGTGCTGCTTATTTCAAAGCGTACAGATCAGAAATATTGGGTCACGTGGTGGACGAGCTCAAAACTCTTGAAGAGTTCGGGTTTCAAATTAAACGTGAGGACCAAAGCGTGAACGTTCGAACTCGGGTCGTATTTGTCATTGCTGACAATTTAGGTGCTCACGGCCCTGCTGGCTTCTCCGAGTGCTTCCGTGGATCCAAGCTTATATGCCGATTTTGCCACGCTAGCACCGCCGATATACAGTCAAAGTTCTCAGCAGTCGACTTTTATGCTCGAAGCAAGGAAGGTTACAAAAGGGATCTTAATGAGGTAGAGCAGTCAGTTTTGCCAAAAGAAACGTGCTGCATTTGGGATTAACTCGCGTTGCGAGCTGACCTCATTACAGACATTTCACGTATTAGACAGTTTCCCCCCTGACATATCGCACGATATATTTCAAGGAGTGGCTCGGACAGTAATATCTGCCGTTCTTCAATCCTGTATCGAACGGCGGTATGTCAGCTTAGTCGAAATAAATCACGAGATAATCACTTTTGCGTATTCCGGACGTGACCGAACGAACAAACCCCAACCACTCGGAGCAAAGGGCAAGAAAGTTATCGTCAGAGAAACCGCCAAAGAGTGTGAGGTTTTGCTTAATCTCCTTCCTCTACTCATCGGCAGTAAAATTCCTGAGGATTGCGAGTATTGGCAAGTACTGCTTAATTTCATTCGCCTGGTGAGGAGTTTCTGTGCGTGGTCCATCCCTAGGGAAAGCCTGGACGAGATCCAGTACACTGTAGAGGAGTGGTTGGAGACATTTCACCGTCTGTACCCGTCTGTGCCAATCACCCCCAAATTCCACTATTTGACACATTACACTGAGCAAATAGAAAAGCACGGATGTCCGACGTACTATAAAACTCTCAGGTTCGAAAGCAAGCACCAGGAACTAAAAAAGTTTGCATCCCAGTCGAAAAATCGAGTGAACATTAGTAAAACAATCGCAACCAAGCACCAAAGGGCTCTATGTCTCAAGATAAGATCTAAAACCCTGTTTGTGCAGAGGATCAACTTTGTAGTCGGCGATAGTCCTTGTGCCGAAGCCGTTCCTGATGGATATGACGTTGGCGTTAAGGCGTGTGTGAACGGCGTGGATTTCAGTGTCGGCGACGTTATTTCGTACAGGTCGTACGGAGGTAGTGAGGGCGTACCACCACATGACATTTCATTTGGTATGGTGGTCAATATCCTACGGCGTGACGATGAGTGGAAATTTTTGTGTCGTCGACTGAAGGTGGAAGGCTTTGCACAACATGTTATGGCGTACCATGTGTTGAAAATGTCTGAAGTGGTGGTAATAGCAGTTGAAGATCTGACTGATTTCACACCGTCATGCCTGTACCTTACGAAATACGTTGTTCCTCATCGGCATTGTGACGTCGTTTGAATGCCACAGTGGGCACCATGTTCACGTACTTCGCCACATATGGAGATGGCGAAAGCGTGCTTAAGCTTGTCAGAGTGGTTGAGAAGAAGGCGGTGTATGCTGAGGCCAGGCGTGTCTTTGGAATCAATGAAAACGTGAACATTGAGCTACAAGCAGACGACATCTGCTTTCGAGACGACGCAGACCTTGACTGGCTGTCTGACCGGGCGAAGATAGTCATCCGCACTCTTCCACGTGAACGAGAAACGTGAGTACAATACACCTCCGAGCATTTTTGTGAGTTATTAAAGCGGTTCATCAATACCCCTCGGCCCTCACCCCTACGGCGTCTCGAAGGCTAATGCCGGGATCGAGTGGATGCCGTTGCACCCGGTTTGAGTCACAGGAAAGGCAATGTGTTTGGTCCGGTCCCGCACGACCGTTACGGCCGCTGGTGGTTGGCAGCTTGCAATATTTGCAATTGTATTTCCGTGTTTCACACCAGCTTGCTTAGCACTCTGAGTTCCGTTTCTTGTCCGAATGCGGAACACACTAAAGATGCAATTATATAGATATAGATGAAATGCGGATTATAATGACCTCTTTGTACTGTTCAAATAACTGGTGGGCAACACATCACTGCTCCCTGTAAAGTTCATATTGTGTGTTATTCGAACAGGCGACCGCGAAATAGTGCATCTGATGAGCAGCTACCGTCTCTGGACGCTGATGAGCAGCTGCCGGACCCGCTCGCCCTCGAGCCAGGTCTTCCCGCCGTCGAGCCCGCTCGTCCGTCAACGGCCGCGGAGGTTCACGAGTCTTCGGTCATGTCGGCTGAAACAGTTCCGGTAGACGAGATGTCTTCAGATGATGAAAATCTACATGATCCCGAGGTACACATACCGTAGTCGTTCAGATTGATCTTACTTAGCTTGATATTTAAGTGATCTGTGTAATGCCCTCCGGAAATTTTATAGTCACAAGTCACAACCACCCCTTTTGTTGTTCCGAAGTTTCTTGTGACGTATGTGGAGCTAGCTTAATTACGGTTCAAGGGACCATTATATTCATTGAAGTGGCTTTGGTGTGAATAATACTCTATGTCGGTGCGTTTGGAGTTTGTGGCGCTGTACAGCCCCACTTATTATCAACATAGACTGGCTCATTGTTCACATCTAGCTGTAGGTAATGCTTAACCTTGGCTTTCGTGATCTACGAAAGACACTTTCATCTTTTCATTTGTTTAGCACTGGTACTCCCAGTTATTGAGTAGGTAAAGATTAGAGCTGCCACTTTCGATCCCTGCAATGGTGCAGGGCAGGCTTTCAAAATCTCAAAAAGTGGCAGCTCTATTATATGTACACTAATGTCAAGCTAACCCGCATGGCTGGTGTGCTGGTGGTCAGTCAGTGAATGTTATTGACGTTCGTATGTTATTTTCTTTGCGCAGCCGCTCTAGGGGCGGCGGTGCCTGTACAAGGATGAGGTCAAAATGGACACCACGCTGCTCAGCAGTCGCCTCCACGTGGGCCTGGGACGTCCGGGGGCTGCTGACCTCTCAACTCTGGCCAGAATTCGTTCAGGCTGTCTTCGACCAGAAGATCATCGACGTTTTGTAAGTGAAATACTATATTTGCATCCCTCCATCTCCCTGAAGTTTCCACAGCATGGGTTGTCTACAAACGACTTGCGGGAATTGTTAGCAAGTTGAGCGCAAACACTGCAATATAACCATTTCTGGCTTAAAATAATTTGGTATTCTGACAAGAAACCAAAGTCTTCAGTGCAGATGGGGCATCTCTATCTAGGTAAGAACTCATTGGTTCGTAGTACTGGCATCATGCACGTGTACTCCCACTAACTCCTTGGTAATGTCCTGTTTCTGCTAATTTTGTTTCTTGGCAGCTATCCTTCGAAGCGGTCGTACGCGCAGGTGGCGATGGGTCTGATCGACCAGTTCGGAGACCAAGTCAAGGAGTTCCCTTCCTGCCTCTTCGACTCTGTCGTAAATATTCCGACCATTCCTTAACCGATATTCCCCCGTTATTATTCAATGGTTAAGTCCAGTTTGTATGCGAATATTTTCTCCGTGTCCAATTCGTTTTGTCAGATATAACAGTTTCGTTTTGAAGTAGCTGGAAGCGGCGTGTGTATTAGAGTGGGTCGTGATGACCATTTTTTCACCATTCACCATCGCCAATGTCCGACAACATGCCCCTCGCATGACAGCATCGCCCGCGGGCCTTGACAGTCGCTGACTTCGGATCGGCGTGAAATGTGCCAAATGTCCGACAACATGCCCCTCGCATGACAACATCTCCCGCGGGCCTTGACAGTCGCTGACTTCGGATCGGCGTGAACATCTCCCGCGGGCCTTGACAGTCGCTGACTTCGGATCGGCGTGAACATCTCCCGCGGGCCTTGACAGTCGCTGACTTCGGATCGGCGTGAAATGTGCCGTGAAACGTCCTAATGAGGTCTAAGGAAACAATTTGAGTTTTGACTGTTTGCCTGCCCTTAGCTTTACGCAAATATGACGCAGATATGGTCAAATCATTGGCTAAATGTATGTGATGAGAAAATTGTCTGAGCAATTTATCCTTTTTAGATATTATTAATATACAGCAATTGGGCCCAGTGTAAATAAGCCCTGGGGCTTTTTTTAGTATTATTGACTGAATATGCATGTCCTGATCATCATATTTTGTAAGAATGTGGTACTTTTGGTACTTTCTTGGTTCTGTTAATTTTGCACCTTCTTAACTTGTGATATTTTACAGGAGGCGCTGAAAAAGCGCCTTAGAACGAAACTGAAGAACGAACGTTACCGGTCGAAGTGTGAGGACCTCGAGGTGGAGCGCGCGGGAAAGAAGCTCAAGCGCGTCTCCAACGAACAGGCCAGACGGGGTCTTCCGTTCTACCTGCCGACTACCGCACCCCCTTCAGTGGATGTTCTGAACGCGATGCAGACCCTGAACGCCGATTCGTCTGGCGATTCCGCTTCCCTGAAAACAGCTTCGTTCGCGGAGCGTCGCAGGCTGATCGTGTCGTGCCGGTTGCCTATCAGCCGTGTCATGGACAAGTGCCCATGGCTATTCAGCTATGATGAGGTAAGGACTTTAACTTTTCTAGCTTAATAGAGTCCGTAATTTCTCCTATGGCCGTCTACGGTGTTTGTTTGTTGTGTTATTGAATGGCAAGTTGAGCTGGTGAGGTTGATTATTATGATGCATACATTATTGCTGTTTTCACGAATAACTACCCCAAAATTGCACAAAGGCGCCCAAACTGGATTGCGATTGTTTGCATTGCAATTTCAATCTTCGGAGCTTGCATGGAGGTTCGGAATCAGCATTCAATGAGACTTAAATGTGCAAATACTTTTGTTTTCCTTTATTACCTCACGGAAAATGAAAATCTGAAACTACCCAAATTCCGCCAAAAAGTTTAAGCGGAATTTAGTTTCGGCGTTTGCATTTTTCGTGAAGTACGAGAGGAAAACAAAAAACTTTTCTACATACCATCTATTTCAATGCTGGTTAAGAACCTCATTGGAATCTCCAAAGCTTGCCATCGCAAATCGCAATAGAGATAACTGCAATCTAGTTTTTTTTGGGGGGGCGGGGGTGCCTATGCAATGATTAGATCAAAACGGACACCACGCTGCTCAGCAGTCGCCTCCGGAAGAGAGTTTGGGTAAATTTTTGGGTAGTTTTTCGTCAAAACGGCTAATAACACCCCGTAATTTACGTACATTTGTAATTGATGTTTGTTTGTTCATACAATCTAAACAAGATCGTATTGTGATTGTAAAGTTTGCAGCGATGCATTCTTTTTCAGAGTGTGAACCTTGTGTATGGGCTTGTTTATATTATGTTTTATATTACTCATCATTTACGTGCTTATTTTGCTTTAGGTGTGGGAGGAATTCGCGAAGATCACCGGCAAGGCGGAGATCCGCGAAGTCGTGGAGCAACGCTGGAAGAGCTTGCTCATGAGACTGAAGGATGTCGGGGAAGGAAGATCGACTGGTAAGGGCGAAGAAGCAGTTTGTTGTGTTTGAGTTTTAGAATGTAATTATTGTTAGTGGATGCTTTTTACATTGTTCGTGCGTCATGGAGATTTTAAGTCGTTCAATATTTGTAATGACATAATATTTAAATCCTTTATCGGAATGAACTAATGAGGTTCTTATTACACCCACATTACGGTGGGTTGAAACGGGGTCCCGCGCACTGCAGGGGGTTGATTTCCACCCCCTCCCCGGCGGTTTTTCGATCATAGCCGGGAAAACCGCGTCGCGGAGCGCCGCCAACTTTAGCGTAGCTGTTTGCATAAATTGCCCACACCTTGTTAAAGTTTTTACCCCAGGTCATGTAGGTCAGGTCAGCAAATTTACCTTACCTTGGTCACCGATACAACAAATATGAGATAAACGAATCGGAGGTACTCATGACCTCATGAAGTCCTGCAAGTTTCAAATCTCTCCGACCAAGACTGTGGCTTTGGCACAATCACAAACATTTTAGGAGGTAAGGTCACTTGAAGTAACCTAGTGACCTGACTTGAGGTGACCTGGGGTCAAAACTTTCACAAAGTGTGGGTAATTTATGCCCAAACCGACAAAAAATGGCGGCGCTACACGCCGCCGTTTTTTCGTTATGATCGAAAAACCGCCGGTTGTGTGTGTGTGTGCGGGGGGGGGGCAAAATAACTCCACCAGGGTGAGAGTTAATGACTGAGAAAGAAGAGTGTAAACATGCATAATAATTTCGTCATTAGTGCCACCATATGAAGTTGCTGTATTCCTACCATGGACACTTCAGTTGTATTGTTTTAAAAATGCGACACATTTACACTGAATTGTGTTGGAGGCCTCTTGACTAAAGCTGTTCCCATGAAACGTGTTTTTCTCCTCGTCTTTCTTTTAAATGAACATACTTCACAATCCTGCTTCGTTACCTCCTTCCCGTCACTTTCCTTGTTAGCCGTTGAATGAACCGTTAGGAACCGTTACTTTCCCACAAATACAAACGCACATATTAGTTCCCTGCACTTCTTACAAAGTATTGTAGAAGCTTTGTGATTTCGAGCTGATGACATCGCTTATGAGTTCAATAAATGTTTGTGCGTCCCCAAACACCATGTATATCGTGTTCGGGAATGATGCATAGCAACTCAGGGCCGTGTTGTCATTGTCGGTTTCAGACGAGCAGGCCGTAGAGACCCTGATCGATCTACTGGGTACGGACCTGAGCCGGCTAGTCGGGCCGGACGCCCAACAGCCGGCAGTGGACAAGAAAGAGAGACTGTTCGTCGTGGTGGTGGAAGATGTGGCTGTGGCAACGACGGAGGACCTGGCCGCTGCCGTTCTTCTGTGGGCAGTAGCCCACATTGTGTTCGCGCAGCACGTACGCTGCGGCGAGCGCCGGGCAGCGTACATTTTCATGCAGAACTTTGTGCTTTCGGTAAGCGACTCCTGCTTGGTTCCCAAAGTCTGCTGGGCCGTTGCTAAAAGGTTTCACATGTGAAGTTACACGAGAGTGACGAGGACCCGGTGTGTCGGTCCTCCCGGTGAACCCAAGAGGCAAGAACACGTGTGTTCTAGTTTTGTAAAGGCTTATAGGATGCCTCGTTTCTCGTGTGAAGTGTCACGAGAGTGACGAGGACTGCGTTTCCTCATGCGGGTCTCACGGTAGACCCGAAAAGCCGTGTGTTCTGTTTTTGTAAAGGCTTGATCCCTCTTGGTTTTGCACAGATGCCTCTTGTCTCATTCGTCTCGGTTTTTTTAAATAAATAGATCGCTGGCATTACTTTTTCACTGAGAGTCGCGATGAATACTGCACGCAGCGATTATCCGCGATGGAGACCAATGAGACGCAAGTTCTCGGCAGAGAACTTTCCTGTTCTCAGAGAACTTTGGGAGGTTTGACCTGGTGGTGTGGAGACTGTTTACGGCTCAAAAGTTATCTTGGCTGAGAATCTTACGAAAATAATCATCTTGACGAAGAGCGTCTATAGTCTCCGAGAACTTTGGGTGGTTTGACCTGGTGGCGTTCGAGACCATTTTCGGTTCAAAAGTTATCTTTGGTGAGAATCCTACGAAAATAATAATCTTGACTGAGAACTGTTTGTGGTCTCCGAGAACCATGGGTGGTCTTATCTGTCTATGTTCTATGATGAGACCAGATGGTCTCCGAGATCATTTAATGTTTTTAAAGTTCTCCGAAAGTGTGGCTCTCTGCAGAGAATGGCTACGTTACTTTGAGAACTTTGGGGGGTCTCACCTGTTGCTCAGTGTAGATGTGGGGGATCCCTGAAGACCTCACCTTCTAGCTCCTTAGCAAGCACCTCTCTGTTCTTGGCCCTCATTCGATGAACCGTGCTGGGAGATATTGCCACGCCACTTGGGTCAACTTCTAAGCTCTTCGCTCTAGCAATATACGAGGCGGATGCCTGTTGAACTGACAAGCCCTCTCTGTCTAAGAGTCAGAATGCAGTCCAATTCACGTCCAGGGAATCCCTTGTGGCTGTTTTCTGTGTTAAGGACCGTCGTATGTTTGTTGTTAATGGAGCCTGAAAGTCTTCGTCGTTATCTTTTGAACAGGAAGCTGAGGTTGATAAATGAGGGTTTGATACCTTTTCAGTCATATGCTGAATTTCTTCGGCATGTCTATGCTTTCGCTCCGTCTGCGTCCTTGCAGCTTCTTCCCTCCCGAGAGGCTTTTAGATTCTCCTGTCGAGGCTTCCGATCGATGAGCTCAGTCGGTCTGCCCTCTGTAACAAAAGAAATCGTCGATCTTCTTCCAGAACCTCTTTTCTTTCAAGGACGTCAGCGCTGGAGATGTCGAAGTTGTCTTAGAGGTCATCCTTTCAAATTTCTCGCTCCGTTTGTCGACTCTTTCTCTTAAATAGCTGAAGACTAGTGCTAACCCGTCCGCTCCGCTGGGCGATTACTGGTGTCAAGTGGTGGTGCAAGCCAGTGATAGTCAATTAGGGATTGATAACCCGTACTACCCGTGACACCTGTCGTACCTATAATACGTTTTTCTAACCATCATACACCCAAGGTACCCATCAAAAACCTACGGTGCCCGACATACACCCGTAGTACCCATTGTGCCCCTGAGGAACACGTTATAAGCCCGTTATAGCCGGCACTCACCCATTATACCCGTGGAACACATATGCCACCCGTTATACACCCGTTAAACCCGTGAAAACTCCACCCAGGCTTAGCGTATATGTTCATTGATATATGCCGTACCGTATGTCGATGACCTTCGTTTCGCAGTGATTCCGTGGTTGCTTCTCATTGGTTGTGGCACTGTAGTATCCGCGGTAAGATCTGATTGGCTTTCAACTGGAGTGAAGCGATGTATAACTCGTATCCGTAAACTGTTTTTTTACGGTAAAATATTGAACACCTATGTTCTTCTATGTCCTAACATCGTGTCTGTCATATGCAGACAATGTCAAAATTTGCAATCGAATTAGTTCCCCAGAGGACGCTCATTCCCTCCAGGCCGACTTAGACCGCCTCAGCTTGTGGTCCAAAACTTGGCGTTTGAAACTCAACCCAGCTAAGTGCAAGACGATCATTTTACCCTGCGCTCATCGCCTTTTCTAGTTTCTTGCGTGCTGGATGGTCACCAGGTTGCGCGATGTGTGCGCATGCGTGACCTTGGCATCATTGTAGACGCTAAGCTCACATTTGCAGACCACGTAGACGCCACTGTCTCCAAGGCTAACCGAATGCTAGGGCTGCTCATGAGCATGCAGATGTCCGTTCGCGAACACAGAACGCGATTTGACCATACCGCAGCCCTTGCCGCTTACAAGGCACACGTGAGGTCGATAATGGAATACGGTAGCGTAATTTGGTCCGGCGCTGCAGTCACCCACCTACGTAGACTCGAACGCCTACAACACCGATTCCTGATGTGGCTGGGATCAAAGACGCAAGCAACATGCCCACCACTCGACTACAAATCACTGCTTATACGATTCGGCTGCGCATCTGTCAGGTCGCGTTTTACTCAGATATATCTTATGTTTATGTGTTCAGTGTTTGGTGTCCGCCTGGACTGCGCCGAACTTGTGGGAATGTTCCCACTATCGGCACCAGGCCGACGCTCGCGGCGCCCTGAGTTCTTCCACATACCTCGTGGAAGTGGGAGAGTGGACTGCGTGAAGAGGGGCTTCCTGGTTCGTCTACCACAACTGTTTAACTCCCTCACAGGCAGCAGCTCTCAGACTGATTTATTTCTTCCGTCGCGCTCTCTTCGTTCAGATATCTTGAAGTTCTCTGATAATCAGGGCACTTACTCAGGCTAGAGGTAGCTACTGCGAGCCACATCTTCTTATGTGATTAGTCATGGTTTTAATGTATATATCCTGTTTACTTTTAGGTCTTTTGCCTCCGCCAGCGCTTCATTTAATTTTATTTTTATTTTTACCAGCGCTTTTAATGGCTACTTTATGCTGTTGTTTTTACGGTACAATGTGGTGTCGTGTTTTTGCTTTTTGTACTGTGCGAGCCTGTGTTTCGTGTGAACTCGCGTTATCTGTGAATGTTTTAATTTATTCTAGTCTGACTGCAACCGTAACTGGGCTCTGTGCCTGTGGTTGTTTTTCTGCAATACAATACAATACAATACAATGTTAGTTACAGCACAAACCTTCGCCCAAAACTGCACAACCTAAAACTGTCTGTAACTATCGTATCAAATGCGTCAGAAATGTACGAATTATACACCACTCGGTAGTATCCGTAAACTCGTTCGAAAACCTTAAAAATGTGGTGCTGCAATGTATAACTGCCGCTTTACTGTGTTAAATTCGTTCCGGAGAGACAGACAGACAGACGCTTATCAAATAGTAATATATATATATATATATATATATATATATATATATATATATATATATATATATATATATATATATATATATATATATATATATATATATATATATATATATACTTTTGGTACAGTTTCTTGATGGAGACGCAAATGTTGGCTTCCGTCTTCGTGGGCAGGTCGGCTTTGGCCCAAATTTCTTTGAGTTTGTCGCTCGTTTCAAGTTTGTCGCTCAATCAAACCTTCAATTTGTTTGCATTCGATTCAATCAAAGACTTTGACCCAGAGCTTTCGACTCAATCGATTCAAAATGACCTTGAGCCATATCAGTCCCGACTCAATCATTTTGAATCATATAATGACTCAATCACAACTCAAACTATGACTGCATTTGCAACTTAGAACTGAGAAGTGATTTGATAGTGCTGTATCTGTATTTATATGTTTACATTGTTGATGGATATTACCATGGTTGAATACTTGAAGTTTTGGAGGTTTATTTTTAGCTTAAAATGTTTGATGATTGAGTCGCGAACCCGACTCAGTCAGCTCTCTAAATATTTGTTGTCGGCTCAATCATGGTTTCTACCTGAGCTCTTCGATTCAATCACTACTCAAATCCAAGTCCTTAAATTTGTTTAGCGATTCAATCAGTTTGAGTCGCAAAAACTTATCGATTCATGAGTCGCGACTCAATCAGAGTTGAATCGTATTCATGAGATCACACTGACATAAGATCACATTGCGATATCAGGTGATTAATTCATAACCCAATAGGTACGCCAAAAAGATGGCGCGACGCGTTACTATTTTATTGTTACGGTCAAAAGAAAACTGAGTGGGTTGATTCAAACAACCTGGAACGGAATAGGTCAATAATTATGTGAGAAATGCTCCTGAGGCGTTCGCACTTGGTAGAAAGCTGTTTGGATGAAGCGCCATGCAAGGGCATCACTGTATTGGTGAGCATGGTGTATTGTGGAAGAGCTCGTGTATGCTTCTGTGTTTGTTTGTCTGACCTCCACCAGATGCATGTATGCACGTTGCACACCTAGTAATGGTATGCCAGCATGTGTCTAGATTTCTCAGCTGGGGCATTTTAGGACAGATCGACCAAACAAAACAAGCTCAATAACTCCCTACAACTCAGATTTCCATAAAACTACGTGTGGATGGTTATTTGGGCGTTAGATTCATTTCGTTAGATTCACGTCGGAGATTCACGTCGTTAACTTTTCAACTCCGTCCGTAGAACGGTTTTCGAGTTACTGCTTGGGGAAACTTTGTAATGTCAAGTAAAACTCTCATTTTCAGCGGGCAATATCTCCCATTCAAATCATGCAAGTCATATAAAACTATATATCATCAGAAGCATCAGGAATCATATACTAATATCATATTATCATTTTTTTAATGCGAAAATTTGGAATCTCAGCACGTGATCTCAGGTCAAATCACGCGTTTTTATAATGTGGCCATTTAAAATTCGGATTTGTTATTCATGCCAGAATCCCATGTATATCCCATGTTTTTTGTTTATATAAAGGGTAGTGTTGTGATTGTGAAGTCCGACAGGCGTAGACTGTATAGTTGTAGCGGTACAGTTGAAGCGTCGCTTCCATTGCAGCATAGTTTCCCTCCTCTGTTATGTGATTCCGATCCAGCTCCTTCGCCACGGCTCCATTGCCATGTCCAGCGCGTCATATTCCCCTCAACCCAACGCACATTTCCAACAAAACACCGGACAAAGATATCGAACTGCTATGTGTATTGACTGCTACAAATTAGCCCCTGTCCCTTTTCCCTTTCACCGCTCTCCAGAATACAGTGGCCGCTAGTTGCTGTGAACCTCCGGCGGGCCTGGGCCTCCGGATCGAATGCCTTCCACTGCAGGGCTGCACCACACTGTAACATACAGCAGCCCTCACTCCGCGACGACCGCAGCCCTCACTCCGCGACGACCGGAGCCAGCCGTGACTGAGGAACAGGTCGCAGGGCGCCGCAGCCCACCACTCCGCGACGACCGGAGCCAGCCGTGACTGAGGAACAGGTCGCAGGGCGCCGCAGCCCACCACTCCGCGACGACCGGAGCCAGCCGTGACTGAGGAACAGGTCGCAGGGCGCCGCAGCCCGCCAAGACGCGTCTGTGCCGATGACCGGGCTACGGGTGGTGCGATATGCTATCAGGTTGCGATATGCTCGGGCAGCAATGATAGGAGAGGAAACGTATTTATTTGGCGTGTTTATTTTGCTTTAGAGTTCATGTGAGAGACGAGTCGACTTGTACAAAGGTTAGGAGGCTTGCTGAGATACGATGTGATTGTTTGGCAACGTTGGGCGGCAAGACGAGATGCGAGCTGGTTAATCGATGGCATCTGGAGGACACAGAGGTAGGAGCTTATGTTTCCAGAGAAGGATGAAAGGAACGGCCGAAATGGAAGCTGTTTTCCGAAGGGATGAAGAGGGGTTCTGACGCTAGTTGTTGACGATTGAAGAACCGGCGCTGAAGGGTGTTATTCGACTTTGCTGACAATACTGCTGGGCCGAATTACAGGTTGGCATGTTTCCATCACTCCAGTTGATAGTTGGAAGGCGATTTTCACCGCCTGCGAATCAGGCGGACCATAAACACCGGTGTCTCCTGCAACAAAAGAAACGAGTGTCAGAAATTGCAATAACTCGGGATATGAAGTACTATGCCGTAGCCTTACCACGGCAAATTAGGAGACATAATACCAGGAGGGCTATTTTCGGGTTGTTTATTTTTATTTGGCCTAAAGGCGGCAGCACACTAGGCAATTCGGCACGCGGACTCCGTGGTATCGCTACGACTTTCCGCTCATTTTCAACAGGGGGGGGGGCAGGGGGAAGCTCTCTCCCCACTCAAGAAGTTGAGGGGCAAACATAGGATTTTGCCCCCATAAATTTGTAAGAGGGGCCCTCCAAGAATTTAGTTCGATTTGTTTTATTTTTTACTGAAAAAATAACCTAGGGACCCGAAGTGTCCCCAGACAGCCTGAGGGGCCCTCAAAGACTGACAGAAGGCCCTCAGTCGGTATGAGGAAGGCCCTCGGTAGGCCTGAGGGAGCCCTCGGAAGGCCTGAGACTTCAACATGGGCCTGTCCGGCGTTTTTTCGACTATTTAGAGGCCCTGCAAAATAAAGTGGCCTAAATCCGTGGAGATACCATTTCGCGTTTTTTTTTTTTGGGGGGGGGGGCTTTGGCCGTAAAGACCCTTTGGCCGAGGGGGGGGGCCCTGGGTTTCTTTGCTCCCCCCCCCCCATCCGAAAATACCTGCCACCGCCACTGATTTTCAGTGATTTTCCGCGGTAGCCGAAACGATGAAAAACGCAAGCTAAACGCTCCGAGTGTCCGCTGACGGAATGGCTGAAAAAGCTGGTCAGTACGAGCTTTTTGCGCGACTGAACGCCGTGGAACCGCGGACAGGAAAAATTGATCAGGCTAACAGTGGCGAATCTATGCCAGATAGAGGTACAAATTTTGCACAGCATGTTTTTGCCTCTGTGAAATGTATTATGTTATATAGTGTCGTGGTTCTAAACTTACATCTTCGTCGAAAAATTACCACCAAATGCCAGCCTGTCCTTACCGTTGCGAGTAAGGGCAGGCTGTAGGGACAGGTTGCGAGTAAGGGCAGGCTGTAGGGACAGGTTGCGAGTAAGGGCAGTCTGTAGGGACAGGTTGCGAGTAAGGACAGGCTGTAGGGACAGGTTGCGAGTAAGGGCAGGCTGTAGGGACAGGTTGCGAGTAAGGGCAGGTTGTAGGGACAGGTTGCGAGTAAGGGCAGGCTGTAGGGACAGGTTGCGAGTAAGGGCAGGCTGTAGGGACAGGTTGCGAGTAAGGGCAGGCTGTAGGGACAGGTTGCGAGTAAGGGCAGGCTGTAGGGACAGGTTGCGAGTAAGGGCAGGTTGCGAGTAAGGGCAGGCTGTAGGGACAGGTTGCGAGTAAGGGCAGGCTGTAGGGACAGGTTGCGAGTAAGGGCAGGCTGTAGGGACAGGTTGCGAGTAAGGGCAGGCTGTAGGGGCAGGTTGCGAGTAAGGGCAGGCTGTAGGGACAGGCTGCGACAGGCTGTAGGTCGGCGAGGCAGGATCTCGTAAGCAGACAGCGCCGAATCCACCGGAACAAAGACGATATTCCGCGGTGTCGCCGCAATTTTCCGAGGCGAAATTTCGCAGTGATATTGCGCGCCGAATGCGCAGTGTGCTGCCTCCTTAACTCGCGAGTCACTGGGGGGGGGGGGTTTAGCCCCCCCTAGGAATATTGGGAATATCTCAATAGCTAATATCGACGCTAATATCGACGATATCGACGCTAAACTTTCAGTACTTTTCCGGGAATCATTTTTATTTATTTTGTGTGTGCAAAAATTAAGCAATTTCGTCAGACAATTATCGAGCTATAGTGAATTTAGTGACGTCACTAAACATGATTTTGACACAAAAATCAGCTAACCTTTGCCAGGCCGTACAAATGCCATATTTGAAGAAAAATGCAATAAAAAACACTTAAAGGTAGAACTTTTCAAGGGCTACAAACCTGCAATCTCGAAATTGCGAAAATTTTGGTTTTTGACCCAAAACATTATATTTAAAAAAAAATGTGAAATGCCCACAAAATCAATTGTTTCAAAGATATTTTTTTTTTAAACTGAATACCCTGTCAGATAACGACATATGAGCAACTACCATACTACATTTCAAAATGATATCATTTTTTTTGACTGACATGGCATATAAAGAATAGGTAAATCATGACGTCATATTTTGAAATTGCGTTTTTTGGCTTTTATTGACCAGATACAGACAAATAAATGCCAGCACTGTGTTTTTAAGATACAACTGATATATAAACATGCTTTGTTCATTTATATTTATCAATTTCAAATTTTGACCTTCAGTGACGCGAACTTGACCTGAACTTGACACTAACTTCACGTAAATGAAGTCAGGTGGTAAAATACTTACCACTATCTAATTATACGCGTAAAAGCATCCATAAAACATGTGCTGCATAACTTTCGTAGATATTTTGTGTATAGTGACCTTTTGTGACCTGACTTTGAACTTTATGTTTCCAACAATCTCACTTTAGCTCATGTGGGATATGCATCATACCTTTGACAGCACTTTGGGTGATCATAGGCGCAATCGAAGGCCATGGATTGTCCATAAACTAAAATACTTCGATTTTGACGTTTGACTTGACTGTGACCTGACATGTGACCTTAATTTGAAGTTGTTATGTGTGCGTTAGTTTTATCTCATTGAGCGCTTTCGAATGCCGCCTTGCGCGTCTCGCTGGGATCATTGGTTCTGAAGATACCAGGGGGGATGCTACCCCCAGTGAGTCGTTTTTCAGAATATACCCCAGTGACTGCCGGGTTAACGGAGCGAAACATTGTGTTACATGGGACTTGGGAGCGTTTTCCTTCGACATACTCGTATTAGGAAAACATGTGCTGTGTTGAGAAGGTCGGTGAAGCTCGTACTCGAGGTGGTGAGTGCTTCGTCCACTGAACTACGCTGAAATATAAATGCAGCCTGTTCAAGATACATGAACATCACGTATTATAAATCAAGCAGCGACGGTCGACTATTGCAGGAAGAGGGACGACTTTAATTAATTACTCAATGACACTCATGGCTGTCGAGGCGATATCTCACATGAATGAACATCCAACAAGTTTATACTCGATCTGAAAGATCAAGTTATTTAGTAAAAAAGATGGGGTAAATGTTAATTTTAGTACCAACATCGCGTTCTTACTACTGCCTGCATACCTACATAATACCGATAGTGGGAATAATACCGATGTCACATAATACCGATAGTGGGAATAATACCGATGTCACATAATACCGATAGTGGGAATAATACCGATGTCACATAATACCGATAGTGGGAATAATACCGATGTCACATAATACCGATAGTGGGAATAATAACGATGTCACATAATACCGATAGTAGGAATAATACCGATGTCACATAATACCGATAGTGGGAATAATAACGATGTCACATAATACCGATAGTGGGAATAATACCGATGTCACATAATACCGATAGTGGGAATAATACCGATGTCACATAATACCGATAGTGGGAATAATAACGATGTCACATAATACCGATAGTGGGAATAATAACGATGTCACATAATACCGATAGTGGGAATAATAACGATGTCACATAATACCGATAGTGGGAATAATAACGATGTCACATAATACCGATAGTGGGAATAATAACGATGTCACATAATACCGATAGTGGGAATAATACCGATGTCACATAATACCGATAGTGCAGTGCACCGTTTGATGTTGCAATTTCGTGATGCAATGGCTGAAACAGGATGTCAAAACAAGATCTGCTACCAGGCGAGTTGGGATCTGACTTTGTTTTCCGGCCACGTTCGGGTAATAAGCTCGCGTTCGACTTTATTTCTCTCTCAGTACGTTGATGATTGTTGCGGGAGCGACAGTGGTCGTCAGTGGAGGTCGACTCGAGGTGCTGCCTGCTGGACGTGACGTGCTTGGAGTCAGCCATAACACAAGCTGGGCGGCTACAGACAAACACAGCCCTTTAGTGATCGTCGAGAGGCGTAGGAGTCCGGCACTGAGTCCGGCACTGAGTCCGACACTGATTCAGGCACTGAGTCCGGCACCGAGTCCGGCACTGCGTCCGGCACCGAGTCTAGCACTGAGTCCGGCATTGAGTCACTGAGTCTAGTTAGGATCGCCAACTCTCGTATTGGAGTCTCTTTGGTGCGGTCAGATATTTAAACATCACTGGCTAGTTGCCGATCAATATTGAGAGGCCGAAAGCCTTGCAGTTATCACGGAAGTGCATTTGCGTGATTATTTAAGCTCCGCTACAATCCCTCGACAACACAATCAGACATTCCACTGCTTGAATTGCCCGTTTAAAAGTGCTCAAACCGCAATTATGGTTTGATCACAAAAAACGTGTGCGATTAGCATATAAAACGTGTGAGACTCCGGCGTCCGCCTACTGTTATTAAGTTGAAATTATTATTATCAATTCGTATTACTGGCTTGCTAGCTCAACCTCAACCAAATGCAGTCAGGCAGCAGTATCCAACTTCTTTTGAAACATATTAGTTTTATCGATCTTCAGAATACGGTGCAAACCATATTATATTGCTCAGGCACGGCATCGGTTAAGAATTGGGAGTAGCAGCATTTACATGGTTTCCATCCCTGTAGCTATATTCACTCACAAAATCGCTACACACGACCACGGTGTTAATTCCTGCCACAGGGGTTAATTTGGAAATTTACTCATGCATGGGATATAATTGTTGAGGCTTCGCTATCTACACACACGGCAGACACCTGCGTGGTGTGTCTGTGCCGACCACTATCGTATCGTGTGTTCAATGCCCACAGTTCAGGTGTTCACGGACACCTGCCCGCTGTGTTAATATCCAATGCATCCTACTTACACCCCGCTGAGGAGTGGATGCCGGCAGCGCGAGCCGCGCGCGTATGCGCAATGCGAACACTTTTCAAACCATAGGCGGCCGCGTGTCAGGTGCCGTTGCAGTGTTGTGCAGAGTGCACGTGCGTCAAACCCTAGGCGGCCGCGTGTCAGGTGCCGTTGCAGTGTTGTGCAGAGTGCACGTGCGTCAAACCATAGGCGGCCGCGTGTCAGGTGCCGTTGCAGTGCTGTGCAGAGTGCACGTGCGTCAAACCCTAGGCGGCCGCGTGTCAGGTGCCGTTGCAGTGTTGTGCAGAGTGCACGTGCGTCAAACCATAGGCGGCCGCGTGTCAGGTGCCGTTGCAGTGTTGTGCAGAGTGCACGTGCGTCAAACCATAGGCGGCCGCGTGTCAGGTGCCGTTGCAGTGTTGTGCAGAGTGCACGTGCGTCAAACCCTAGGCGGCCGCGTGTCAGGTGCCGTTGCAGTGTTGTGCAGAGTGCACGTGCGTCAAACCATAGGCGGCCGCGTGTCAGGTGCCGTTGCAGTGTTGTGCAGAGTGCACGTGCGTCAAACCCTAGGCGGCCGCGTGTCAGGTGCCGTTGCAGTGTTGTGCAGAGTGCACGTGCGTCAAACCGTTGGCAGTGCTCAAGTTACCGTTGAGTTGCGAAAGGCTGTCAATCGTGCGTCGTGCAAATCGGAGTTATAAGTACCTAATTGTGAGCTGAGAGTGTGCAATTCTTGCGTTCTTTTGATCTTATAAATGTAGTTAGTTGTGAATTTGTGATCGAAACATTAGGCATGATAGATACGTCACATATGTTTCATGCCCTTCCGTCACAACCTTAACCCTCGCCCTACGGGAGCCTTTTTCACTTTCGCCCTACGGGGGGCTTGACAGCCCCCCCTGTTAACTTCCAAACCAAGAAACTTAGAGCAATGCGGCAAGAACCAGCATGTTGCCTGTCATGAGAGGAATCTAACAGTGTGCGATTTGTAGGTTTCAGGTCAACGGGTGACCTTCCAGGTCAAGTGAATGACCTCAGATTTACCACGTCCAGAACAGCAATTTTGCTCTTCAGAAAACCTCAACATTAGAAATTGATAAATGCAAATAAAAAGGCATGTTCCTCGACCAATTTTGGCTCAGAAATACGAGAAAAAAAGTAGTTATTTGTTCGTATCTTGTCCAAAAATGTAAAAACAAGATATTAAAAAAATGACGTCATCAGTTTCTTACACTTAGGAAGCCATCACTCAGTCAATAATGGAGATATTGCTTTGAAATTTGATATGATTATAGTACATACTCAGTTCTCTCAGATATATTCCGTTTTTTAATATCTTTGAAAATTTTGGTTTTGTGGGGGTTTTTCCAACACAAAGTGTTTTTTTTAATTTTAGGGGTCAAAAACCAAAATTTTTGAAAATCCGAGATTGCCATTTTAAAGAAAATATCATTTTGTATCTTTGGTCAATTGAGTTTGCAATTTTTTTAAAACTCTGTTTTCTACGATTTTTCCAATATTTCTCATTTTTTTACCAACATGACGTCATCAAAACATTTTTATCTCCCAAAACACTTCACGAATTTAAAATAACTTTTTACAGCCAACGTATAATTGTTGTACACTCAGCTACCAATATGTTGAGCAAGATGCACCCCATGTGTCAAAAGTTATTCAAGAAAAACCTCAGGGGGGGCCTGTCAGGCCCCCCCCCCCCCCCCCGCAGGGCGAGGGTTAAGTATTACGTATCCGGTCGGAACTGCACCGACCGGAGAAGAGAACCAAAGCTTCTAAAAACATATGAATATATGTATAGCTAACCGTTGATCTATAGTCCCTATGATTATGTGTGAGTATGTTTGATGATGATGATTTGTGATGTTGATGTTGATGTTACATTGATCTGTTTATAATAATTCACGTTTTTAATACAATGGTTTTGCATGGAAATGTGCCTATCATTAGTTGCTCAGATTGGGAAGGTTGGCGCGAGTGTTCAGAGTGCTCAGTGGTCAGAGTCAGGTCAGGCTCGTAGCGCTCGTAACCCGGCGGCCCAGTTGCGAGCGCCGCTCGGCTAATGCGCGCGTCCGGCCGGCGCCGCGGCACATGTCGGTCACCCAGCCATTGGCCAGCCGGCGCTCGTAAGGCGGCCGCCGGATTACGAGGCCGGGCCTGGCAATGCTCGTCGCTTGGCCAATGTATTGCTTCGCCATGATAAATACGACCTGAAATGTAATGTTTAACTAATAAAATGACATGCTGGCACTGATATGAGTTCAGTGGTGGACTTTTTCGTCTATTAAAGCATGAATAACGGCATGACAATACATGGCATGTCATGCCGGCACGTTGCATGGCACTGCATTGGCGTTGCATTAACATGGCACGTTGCACAGGACACCAATTTCCACACATAGGACGTCACTTAAGACGTGAAATTAAACAACTCTGCAATAATGTTACGTGTTAAACGCTTACGGACGCAACATATCGCTCAGAATCGGAAAATTCGTGAATTCGATATTCCATTGCCAGACCCGGCTCATAACCCGGCGGACGAGTTGCGAACGCCGCTCAGCCAATAGGAGCGGGCGGCTGGTGCTCCGCCCAGCGTTCGTAACCCGGCGGCCGACTAGCGAGCGCCGAGCGGCTAATGCCCGCGGCCGGCCGGCGCTGCCGCACGCGTCGGTCGGCCGAAAATGCAGCAAACAAACTCCCGCAATATGCCCGGCTGAGGCGTAAATCGATACCCAACGCATGAGTATTGCGACACCTCGACACCCCAAGCAGCGGTGACGTTACACCTCTCCCAATAGTAAACGAACTCCGGCAATACGCCCGACTGAGGCGTCAATCGACACCCCCGCATGAGTATTGCGACACCTCGACACCCCAAGCAGCGGTGACGTTACACCTCTCCCAATAGTAAACGAACTCCCGCAATACGCCCGGCTGAGGCGTCAATCCACACCCCCGCATGAGTATTGCGACACCTCGACACCCAATGCAGCAGTTATCAAGGGTGTTCCGTTAAACCTATACACCCCATGCAGTGTCGATCACGGGTCTTCCGGTACACCTTCCTGAGTGGTAAACAAAACACATTCCTGGCGACGTATTTTAGGTTGTGTCGGCAGGTGTTTGGTTGACACGGTTTAGGGATGTCGACACCCTGCGCGGGTGTTGATTTTTTTGTGCGTGTTTGTCAATCAATATCGTATTCCCTCTAGACAAGGAGCAAAACCACACCTCGACATCGTGTAATGGAAGTGCGATACTGTAGGTAATTGGGCTTTGATGGCGAGTGTCTCGCGGCAGCTATAGACCGCAGAAGAGCAAAAAACGGGCCCAATGTTGTCCCGAGATAATTTATCCGTTGCAATGGCGATCATGTATAGGATCTGTGCCCTGACCACTGGTAAGCTGTTAAGTACATTGTGGCAACGTTCCGACCTACTTCTTTATTCTACATAGTTGGATAAGCAGGACGTGTTTTGAGGCTTCCCTAAAAAAAATTGATTTTGCGCACGGAGAAGTTATTCGCCACTAATTTACATACTATAAGATAAAAAAGATCGGGAAGATATTGTTTTTTATTGAGGCACTTACTCCTGGATAAGATGTAATATATATATATTTACATTATCATATTACATTATAGCCGATGAGGTGAGTTGCTTCATCTTCATCTTCTAAAAATCCACCAGTTTCCGCGATATGTGCCCGCTTATTTTGTCGCCGGCGCCGATATCGTCGAAATTGTATTCCAAAATTGGACACATCCGGAAATTTTTGGCTTAGACATTCTGAGGAGCATGACGGGAGATGACGTCATAGTTTCTGACGTTATTCGCCAGTTATCCTCTGCCAGGCTCAGTGCTCCTTAATGCGCATGCGCAGTAGAATATTATCAGATGCCGACCTCGCCTAAGGTATTTAATAGAAAACTAGGTCACGGGGTAAAAAAGAAACGAAATTACCAAACGTTTCCTCGTATCAGAGCGAGCTCAACCAAATGCATTAATTATATTACGTTCGTACTGTTCGTTGACAAGCTACAGGCGATCAAAGATGGCCTTACAACATGACCTCTCAAAAATTCCCGAGGCTTTAACTCGGTGACCGTTGATCTGAAGGAAAAAGAGAAGATTTTGACAGTGGACTTTAGCACCCGAGATTACCCTATACCCTATAAATTAATTTTCAGAATTTTCACAAATATGAGTGTCAAATTTAATTATTTATGGTCGATTTGTCGTGGAATGCTCCCACCAGTACTATGTGTTACATCGTGTACAATGTACGAGAGAATGGATGTGCCGGCACGTCTAAATAAAATAAATAAATAACTACGTTATATAATCTACATATGCGCTGAGCAGATAACTACGGCGCAACCCACTATCACGATCTGTGTATACCACACACAGACGAAATTTGTTTAACTTGCTCTCTGCTCAATGCCACGATGCATGATCTCCGTCCTATCACCATCTCCGTCCTATCACCATCCCCGTCCTATCATCTCCGTCCTATCATCTCCGTCCTATCATCTCCGTCCTATCATCTCCGTCCTATCATCTCCGTCCTATCATCTCCGTCCTATCATCTCCGTCCTATCATCCCCGTCCTATCATCTCCGTCCTATCACCATCTCCCTCCTATCATCTCCGTCCTATCACCATCTCCGTCCTATCATCATCTCCGTCCTATCACCATCTCCGTCCTATCATCTCCGTCCTATCATCTCCGTCCTATCATCTCCGTCCTATCATCTCCGTCCTATCATCTCCGTCCTATCACCATCTCCGTCCTATCACCATCTTCGTCCTATCATCTCCGTCCTATCACCATCTCCGTCCTATCATCTCCGTCCTATCACCATCTCCGTCATATCATATCCGTCCTATCATCTCCGTCCTATCATATCCGTCTTATCACCATCTCCGTCCTATCATCTCCGTCCTATCATCTCCGTCCTATCACCTCCGTCCTATCACCATCTCCGTCCTATCATCTCCGTCCTATCATCTCGGTCCTATCACCATCTCCGTCCTATCATCTCCGTCTTATCACCATAATCGTCCTATCATCTCCGTCCTATCACCATCTCCGTCCTATCACCATCTCCGTCCTATCACCATCTCCGTCCTATCATCTCCGTCCTATCACCATCTCCGTCCTATCACCATCTCCGTCCTATCATATCCGTCCTATCACCATCTCCATCCTATCACCATCTCCGTCCTATCACCATCTCCGTCCTATAACCATCTCCGTCCTATCACCATCTCCGTCCTATCATCTCCGTCCTATCACCATGCCTGGAAATTGGGCTTCATTTCTCCTCCGCTCTCTCCGACGTCATAATCGGCACGAACACGGGGCTTACTCCTGACATTCTTCAGAAGTGACGTGTGAGCAATAACCGCGACAATGAGGAGAGCACGCATCGGGTGATACCAAGAACCTCCCATCACCGAGCCGTACTTTATAGATCCCTAGAGGCCAACTTCGCTCCTACCGGCCGCCAACGGAAGCAACATCAATTGGTATCGGGATCCACAATTACAGCCGAGCATAGAAATACCCACCAGCAGTAATGCATAATAGTTTGAATGTCATTCGAGTTCAGTGTACAGACCAGTGCAGATCACAGGTCTGTCTGCGCATGCGCAGTGATGTGCCAGCATCGATTGGCCGCCGCTGCCAACCCGCGTGCCGCACGCACATAAAGCCAAACCGCACAGGTCGGCCGCCGGATTGGGCCGGATTGGGCGAGTCCATTGCGGCCAATAGCGTCACACGCCACAGAAGTTTTCTGTACCGTTCTGAAGTTTTGACAAGTCTCAGTCGGTGGAGATCTGGCATCACAACTGACGTATCAATGCTTATCTTGCTAATTACCACCAAACCGCAATTTTGTAACATATTTTATTCTTACCAATATACAAAACTATGTGTGAAATTTCAAGCCAAAAATCGCATGTCAAAGTTATGTAGTTAAGGAATGGATTGGCGAACTAAGACTTCTATGCCAAAACTTCTCAGAACCTTTTCTTTCTTTTCAGGCCAATAATCCTTCGTGAAAACGGCTAATAGCAAACAGCCATTTCAGAGAATTGTGACATTGCCCCGAGCGGCCTTGTCATGTGCAATGCGACGTGTTATTCCAAATTGCTGATGTTTGCTTGTGTAACGCAAGAGGCATCGTCATTTATTTTTTCTTCAGAAGAAACAAGCATGACGTGGCTTTAGTTTTGCTTGGCATAACATCCTCGCTCTCTTAAAAAAGCAACCTTAATAATCACGCCATCAACTGCGTGAGATCCTTTCAAGCATTACGCCATCATTAACGTTCAGACACAAACAATAATCTCTTGCTGTTTTGTTCTTCGCATAACTTGAGGGGCTTTGATCTTCACTGGGCTTTGAGCGCTTTGAGATCTTCACAATACTCGACATTCGGGTAATTAACGTAAAGATAACCCATAGGCATCTTCATTTTTACAAATCTGGCGCGAGCGGCAAATGGTGGAGAGACTTAGCGGCATTGAGTCAAGATGTTTTTTTTTAGCTAGGAGAACCATAAACCTGGATGTCAACCACTCACACTTGCCCGTGTGCCAAGCTTTGTAATCAGTTCAGCACACCCAGCCAGGCTACCATTGGGCCAGCTATAACGTCATTAACTTTAAACCTCTTATGTCATTAGCTAGCGACTAGGACATACCGGCTGGATGAATATTATTCAGAAATACACGTCCCGAAGCTTTTTATGAGCCTGCACATTTGATGCCTCTCGATACTGGCTGTATGTTAGACTCACGGATCGATACTGGCTGTATGTTAGACTCACGGATCGATACTGGCTGTATGTTAGACTCACGGATCGATACTGGCTGTATGTTAGACTCACGGATCGATACTGGCTGTATGCTAGACTCACGGATCTATACTGGCTGTATGTTAGACTCACGGATCAATACTGGCTGTATGTTAGACTCACGGATCTATTCCGTGAGTCTTCGATCTGGGTGCGGGCTCCTGATGCCATATGTGCGGTTTCGAACACATACGTGTCCTGGGTAAAGTAAAAGCAATATTCTAAAACTCTACGTATCAGTCGAATATTGCTTGAAGAATGTAGCTCCTGCATTTTTCAGTTGTTTATTATAATTCCATAGCTATTGTGTTGTGCCTTTTTACAAATAAAGGACGAAAGCAAGCTTATTCAGCGCAACTTAGGTACTCTTCCTAAGGAAAACTGCATAAATTTGCAATAAAACAAACAGCTAATGCCCTGCGAGGAACTGGTTAGCCTGGAGTGGAGAAGTACTGGAGAGTAGTCTCGCCGGTTTCACACTATTGTTAATACGCGTCAACCGCTCGACCGCCCTATTAGGTTAAAGATAGTATACGGCGGCCCGCCGCCCGTTTATAAACGGTGCGGGACGGGAGACACCACTTTCGAATAGGCGATAAAGTAAGTTGCCTACGATAGTGGTGATGGTGTAAGAACTTTTACAACTTCAACAAAGCAGTAGCAAGGCGAATGGTGGATTTTCTTCACAATATCTGTGACAATTTGAGTGGTTGAGGTGCTCCATGAGAAGCGCTGTGGCCCCAAAGTCGCAGGCATAGCGCGGTCAGATCTGAAGCCCAGAACTTTAAAAAAAAAACACTTAAATCACTGGAATCACTGGAATCAGATCTCTCAAGCATTCCTTTGTATAGTGATCAACGGTATCCCGGGTTCGCTTACCTTATCTTGTCGAGATAGCCATTGGATCCAATATAGGTCCTATTTTACAATTATGAAGCCATAGTTTGAAAGATGTTGATGAGTTACTATATTTTATTATAAGATATTTATTCCAATTTATTTTATTCCAATTTATTTTATTCCAATTATTGTATTCCAATTGATTTTGTTCCAATTTATTTTATTCCAATTGATTGTATTCCAATGTATTTTATTCCAATTTATTTTATTCCAATTGATTTTATTCCAATTTATTTTATTCCAATTTATTTTATTCCAATTTATTTTATTCCAATTTATTTTATTCCAATTTATTTTATTCCAATTTATAAATGACAATCGTCTCTGTTTTTCATTTCTTAATAAGTATATTGATAATCGTCCATGTCATTTCAAGGAAGAAACTGTTGACTCTATCCTGTAATGACTCTGTGAACGAAATAAATTGAATGAAATTTGAGCGTAATACGTGATTTCCTTTTAAATTTAATTTGGAGAACCACTTGGAACCAGGATCTACAGTTACACTTTGTCGTGAGACCTGCTGTAGCTTCTATATCATTCATTTGATGTGGAGATCCTGAATCAGGGATACATGCACAATGCATAGTGCATATCTATGTCTGAACTATCTGCGGTCACTATATTCTATTTACTTTCGCGCCACACCAATCACGAAGTAACATGGGACTCGCAACTTTTCATAATAAACTATTAGTTGCATATTATTTGACAATAATAACCTCGAACGGACACGAAGCGCCCGCGAAGTGTAGGAAGGGAAGACTTGCTTCTCCTTATAATTATCGTATACAACGCAACGCACCACGCACCATGGCCCTCGGTCTTCTTAGCTTCTATGCCGATACCTTTTACCGCATAGATCCCTGCTAGAACGCAATAATTTACCAAATTCAACAACGCTACCGCCGCCTAACTAGTTTTTTTCCCCGGAACGGCCTAAAGCCATTTTCCGGGGAGGGGCAATGACCTCTGGCAATTTGCCAGGCAAAAAACTACGTTAACCGGTTTATGTGACCCGGAGCAAACTAGGGACTAGGGCAGCTATTTTACGTTACTAATTACGTTAACCGGTTTATTTGTACCCGGAAAAATTATTTGATCAAAGTAAATATAATATCTAACATTACGTTAAGTATTTCGTTCAAGGTCAAAAATAAGTAAAACACGAGACACACATACATACATATTTGTATTACATACACACCCAGCTGGTGACAGGTCCTAGGTCGGTCTGGTCTGGTTGTGTGAGTGCTCGGAGTGTGCTCAACATAGCTCGCCGCGGCCGGTCCCGCGGGGGTGCAATTCCCTGCCCAAAAGAATATACACTCCCGGGAACCGCGCGCAGCGAGCTATGTCGTAGTGCCTGAGCACACTCCAGATCAGATCTGGTGTGACAAATCTGATCCAGTGTGGTAGTGTGGGTGCTCCGAGTATGCTACAACTGCCGCGACACGGTCCTCAAGCGTGCGCGGAGTCATGTTGTACGAGCTGGCCTATATCTCAGGTATTGAACACCTCGGGTGTGTGTGTGTGATAGCGTCTGTTGGTCAGTGCGATGCAGTGAGCGAGAGCCTAATCGCACTACCGGCCCCTGCACTGACCAGGGACCAAGCAATGAAGGTGTGGGGGTGTCATAGCAAGTGTTAGGTGATGCCTGCGACCACCTGCCTGGACCTGGATATATAATAATACAGAGTATTATTGTGCAGTTTGGAACAGTGTCAGTGTTGATGGAGCCGTGGGGGTGCCGTCATTGCAACAACGGGAGACTGTTGCCAGTCTCCCTGGCTCCGGCGCCTCGGCGAGACCTGGTTGTGGGGTGTATTTAGCTGGGCGAAAAGTCCTGAATAATAAAAAACCCAGCGTCTATCGCAAAGGGGAAAAAACCTGCGCGGTGGGCCAGAAATGCGCAGGGTCAAAAACCCCTGTTATATTTGTTTAGCTAAACGTGTTTGGTAGAGATAATCTAAGAGGAGACCTATCAGTTCAGGATAATTGTCACCTAACAGTGTTTGAAGATTTAATGTGATACGGTTTTGTTGTGTGTAATTAATAATGTTCTGTCGTTTATCGTTGTGTACTGGGCAAGTAATAAGTAAGTGTTTGATTGTGTAGCGCGGATAACCTGGGCAATGTTGACAATTTGGTGGCGGGAGATTCTCCATAATATAATAATGAGTAATTTTTGTATGACCGAGACGGAGTCGTGCCAATATTACCTCCTTCTCTCTACAATTCTGTTGACTAGATATAAAATGTTGGACTTTTGGCTTAATTGGATAAAGATGAAAATGCGGAGCGGCATCCCACTCGCTTTGGCGCAGTATGCTAAGTTGAGAATTGATATAATTTAAAACGTCTGATACTGGGCTTGGAAGTTGGTTTACTGAAGGTAATTCTAGGCTCAATTTCGCAAGTCTGTCGGCTTCTTCGTTTCCCGGGATACCGGCGTGTCCAGGGATCCAGAGGAATTTAATACTATTGTTTTTACTGTTTAAATACTTGATTAGTTGTCTGATTTTAAATACTATCGGGTTTCTACAGTCACTACATAATCGAGGAAATGGCCGTGAGCGAGGCGGACGAGTCTGTGCAAATGACTACTTCCTTAAGTTTTTCTTTTCTGACATATATTAATGCTAATAAAATGGATGACAATTCCGCTGTGTATACGCTATTTATGTCGGGAAGTCTAAAGTTATTGCTAACTGTGTTTGTGTAGAATGCACCACCGGTTCGGCCTTCGCCCCGTGAACCGTCTGTGTATATGTATGTGTATGTGTTGTGTTGTGCTTTGTGTTCGTGGAAGAGTGTGAGTGTCTCTGCTGCGGTGACTGTGTTTTTGTTGTGTGTGAAGAGGCGGTGTGTGTCTGGTGTTGTGTCGAGCCAGTGAGATGTGAGTGGTGGTGTTGGCATTGTGGTGATGTGAGCGATGTTGAATAGTGTGAGTGTTTGTCTGATTCTGTGACTGATAAGCGGGTGTCGTTTTTGTAGTAGTGTTTGTCGTCTAGTGGGTGCGGGGTGATTTAAGATGTGGAATGTTGGGCGTGTGGGGTGTGAACTTGCTCTGGCGTAGAATCTAAGTAATGTGTATTTGCGTCGGCGGCAGTGTGGGAATGTTTGTGTCGATGTGTAAGTTTGTGGTGTTGGTGGTGCGGCAGGCTCCAGTCACGATGCGCAAGGCAGTGTTTTGGACAGTTTGCAACTTTTTAATTTGTTTGGAACATATGTCATCAAATAAGAATGCGTTATAGTCCAGTACTGGACGTATCAGGGAAGTATATAGTTGGAGGAGAGTGGCACGATCCGCGCCCCACTCTCGACCAGCCAATGACCTCATTATATTAATTCGTCGCGTACATCTCTGCACTAAATCATTGAAGTGTGGGATGAACGAGAGACGTGTGTCTAGCGTTATTCCCAGATACTTGAATGATTTGACAAAAGGGATAATTTGATTGTTATATTTTAATGGAATGTAGGGTTCCACATATGCAGGTTTCTTTGAAAAAATTAGAGATGCAGATTTACTTGGAGAAACTTCCAGACCCCATTGGTCGCACCAAACCTTTATATCAATGAGTACTAGTTGTAACGTTTTGCTGGCTTGATCGACACTCGGGTGCGAGAACCACACCGCCAGGTCATCAGCGTACATTGAAAATTTGAGACCTTTGTCGATCTTGTTAATATTACTGAAAATGTCGTTAATCATAATTGAAAATAGGGTCGGGGAGAGGACCGATCCCTGTGGGACACCGTGGTCCTGATTTTGATTTGGAGAATATGTGTTGCCGCACCTTACATCAAAAGTTCTATTTTCTAAAAAGTTTTGGATAAATTTGGCGAGTCGACCTCGAATTCCGGCCTTATGGACCTTTACTAGAAGTGCGGGTTTGTTGACTCTGTCAAACGCAGCTCTCAAATCAAGAAAGAGGGCAATTGTGACCTCTCTCCCTCGAAAGCCGCGCTGGACAGAGTCGATAAGACCAACTAAATTGTCCGCAGTGGAGCGACCTGGTCGAAAACCACTTTGGTGTGGGGTAAGTAAATTATTTGATTCAATATATGTCCTGATGCGTCCGTTAACCATGCGTTCGAATAGTTTACATGCACAACTAGTTAGAGAAATAGGGCGATAGCTAGCGGGAGAAGATTTAGGTTTGCGAGGTTTAAGTATAGGAATTAGCGTACTATTATGCCAAGATTCAGGGAAAGTGCCGTCAAACCACATGGTATTGAAGGCTGTTAGTAAGTTGGTGAGACCAGTCTCTGTCAAGTTTTTAAAGAAGGAGTAGTCAATTTGATCTGGCCCTACAGAAGTTTTACCACATTTACCTATAGCGTACGTTAACTCTGAGTTGGTAAAAAGGGAGTTGTATATTTCTACGTTATTAGAGTCAAAGCTAATAGATTGAAATTGATCGTTAAGTTGGTTAGCAAAAGTTGGTGTACATTGTTGCGTTGATGATATGTTAGCGTAGTGTTGTGCAAATTGTGTTGCCACCTCTAGGGGAAGCGTGTAAGATGTGTTGTGTATTTGTAAGTGTGGGATTTTGTATGCCGGTGGTCTTTTATTTGAAAATGATTTAATTAATGTCCAAATTTTTGAGAGGGAGGTAAATCGATTAAAGGTAGATGAGAATTCCTGCCAAGACTCTTTTTTTGCTTTGTCAATGATTGTTTTAGCCAGAGAGCGAGTTTTCCGTACTTCGTGTTCGTTTTCTGCAGTTATACAAGCTTGAAATTTTCGAAATGCTCTTTTCCGGAGGGCAACAGCTCTTTGACATTCTGTGTTCCACCACGGGGCAGTACGCTGCCTCGGGTGGTGTTGTGTGTGTGTGCGTGTGTGTGGGATGTGCTGATGTGCTGATGCGAGAATAGTGTTTAAAAATGTGTTAATGTCGGTCTGGGAGTCTGCGGGGTGACTAGTGTCAATGTGTTTTTGGAAGGAGGACCAATCGGCTTTGCGAAGGTTCCATCTAGGGAGAGAGTAAAAATTTGTCTGTCCTGAAGGGACTTGAAGTTCTAAGTGAATTGGATAATGATCGCTAAAAAGAGGGTCAGATTGTGCATTAAATGTAAAAAGAGTCGCGATGCGTGGTGTGGCGAAGGCGAGATCAATGGCGCTGTAAGTCACCTCACCTCCTGAGTGGTGTACGTGTGTGGGTGATTGGTCGTTAAGGAAGACCAAATTATGCCGGTCCAGAAGGTCCAGCACAATTTGGCCGCGACGAGAGTTCCGAAGGCAGCCCCATGCCCGACTATGCGCGTTGAAGTCGCCCATAATCAGACATGGGGTGTTAATATTTGTAATAAGCTGGGAAAAAGAATCAATGTCTATGTCCTCAGTAGGACGGAAATAAATTGAGATAAGAGTTAGTTCTAGCTGAGCGATTTTAATATTAACGCCGACTGCGTCTAAGGTTGTTTGAAGGTCGATTTGATGATGCAAAAGTTGGTTTGAAATAAGCAAAGCCGAGCCGCCTCGGCGAGGTGATGCATTTACGTTATTTGTGTAAAGGCTATAACCGGCGATTTTCAAGGTATAATTATTAAAGTCGGCGTCAATAAAATGGGTTTCCTGAACAGCGGCTACTAACGGATTATTATTTAAGACGTAATGTTTGAATTGCCCCCAATGGGATATTAAAGATCTAACATTCCATTGGAGGACAAATTCTGACTGTTGATTATTCATTTAGATTTACTTTTACTGTCCAAGCCTTGCCTGGAGGTCGCTCGAGTATGCCTGCGGGGGCGGGCGGCCGGGCGGGAGGGCGAGGAGGAGTGGGAGCGCGATGAACCTGATTGGGTGTCACTCTCCGAGAGTCGGGAACGGGAGTGGGCGGGGCGGGCGGGCGGGGAGTTGGAGCGGGAGGGCGGGGGAGGGGAGTGGGCGGGGCGGGCGGGCGGGGAGTTGGAGCGGGAGGGCGGGGCGGGGTTGCGGGCCATTGATTGGGAGACGGCTCTCATGAGAGAGTCGTCCGAGGAGTCCTCCGAGAGTCGGCACTCCGCTGGTGCTGCGGAGGCCGGGGAGGCGGGGCCTGAGTCGATGTTCGACTCGGCTGGGGCGGGGGAGCGCGGTGCCGGTGGATCAGCGGCAGCCTCGCGCTCGAGGTCAGCCTGAGATGCCATTGGGAACTGGCATGGTGGTCGGGGGGTCTGGCGGTTGGGGGGTCTGGCGGGAGGCCGGTTGGGTGGGGGGGGGGAGGTTCCGGGAGGGGGGAGGGGCGGCCAAGCGCCAGGGGCGAGACCTGGGGAGAGCGGGGCGTCCGGTGGGCGCCGACTGTCGCTCCTTTCATTGCGCTTCAGGCGCTCCGCCTCGCGAGCGAGGCCCCAGGCTCTACACCGGCGGGCCCAGGCCGGGTGGGCCTGGTCGCACGTGGCGCAGCGTGCTGCACGCGTGCACCCTTCGGTGCCGTGCTCGCCTGCGCACCGTCCACAGGTGGCGGTGCGCACCCGGCAGGTCCACTTTAGGTGGCCGTAGTGCCAGCACTGCTGACACTGCCGGAGGGGGGGGGGGGGGGCGGGATCCACTCCCTGACTGGGGCGGCCACGTACACACAATGGATGTGGGTAGGCAGCTCCCTGCCTCTGAAGCGGAGCCGAATCAGCGGGTTGGGCTGCTCGGGTCGCTTCTTGGTGGGCGAGAGGCGCGTGACCTCGCACACCCCTTGGTGTGCGAGCTCTCGGAGGATGAGGTCCTCCGAGAGGGCGGACACGTCTGGGCACCACACCAGACCCTCCACTGAGTTTAGGTGCGCCGGGGCTTCCACGGCGACCTTCGCTCCGTTGAACTTTGTCACACCCATCAGACGGACGTTCTGTGCGGACGTCAGCGTCTCGATCAGGAGGGCTCCTGATCGGATGGGCTTAGCGCTGGCAACGTCGCCACCACAGATGGCGACCAGCCAGCGCCGGACATTGAACGGGTTGATTGTTTGGAACGGGAGTCCGTCCGTTCGCCACATAAGGAGGCGAGCGGGCCCGTTCGGGGGGTGGGTCGGGGGGAGCTGTGCTCCGGGTCGGCTCCTGGGATGCACCTGAGGGGGGGCGGGGAGTGGAGCCGGCCTGGGGAGTGCGTGGTCGCGCACCGGGGGACCCCAGAGGGGGGTCGGGTGGGTCGGGGGGACGAGAGTCCGGCGACTGCCAGGCCCCTGGACGGGGCGGGCGGGGCCCCTGAGGGGGGCTGGGAGGGGGGACCCCTGAGGGGGTCGGGGGGACGCGGGCGGGGCCCCTGAAGGGGGCTGGGAGGGGGACCGTCCAGGGGGGCACGCGGTCGCGCACCGGAGAACCCCGGAGGGGGGTCGGGCGGGTCGGGGGGGGCGGGGTTCCGGGGGTAGCCATCGTCGTGGCTCAGGAGGATAGGATGGGGGCTAACTATTTACTTTAAATGCCACACACGACAGAACGTGTTGGCACCTGCAAATTAACTGCCCGAAAGTGGAGAGGGACCTACGCCGTGGAGGAGGCCTATTGCCAATAAAAAAATTGTGCTAATGAAACTGCCTACTTAAAAATATCTAAAGGCTACCTATCTAAGGGTCTAACGACCCTGCCACAAGCACGTGGACAGGGTCCCGCACCCGGAAGCGGTGGAGGGCTGGAGGAGAGAAGTCTGGAAGGCGTCCGTGGTCCGATGTTGTTGAGATCGATGAGACTAACTAGCATTATATTAGCGGCTCCGGACGCACTGATACTATTTGTAACACTGCGCATGCGCAAACGGACTGACGCTCAAATCAGCCAGATCCCTCTCCAGTACTGCTCTTCTCCATGTGGTTAGTAAGCTGGTATATTATCAAATTGCGCCAATGTTTATAGCTCCGAGAAACAGAGGGATACAACGCACCATTAACCCGCCATTGACTGGGGGGGGGGGGGCGTTAAACGAACCCCTGATGCATTTTCGTAATAACTCAAAAAACAATAGCGCTATCAACATGAAACTTCGGATACCTTCTCCTACATCGATTTGTGAAAACATGAAGCAATTTCGTCGAGCAAAATCGAGTTATAGCGAATTTAGTGACGTCACTACACAATGCGAATTTAGTGAGTTTTACACCAAAATCAGCTAAACTTTGGCAGACGGTAAAAATGCCATATTTTGAGCAAAATGAAATCCAAAAATGCCAAAAGATATCAAATAGCAAGGACTACAATATGGCTGTCCCGGATTAAAAAAATTGACCCCCAAAAATAATTAGTAAAAAAATTGGGTAGATGCCCACAAAATCAAATTTTTGCAAAGATATTTAAAAAAGGACGATATGTCAGGGAACCACATGGGAAACTACCATACCAAATTTAAAAATGATGTCACCATTTTTGACTGACTTATGACATCTAAAGTAAGGGTAACTCATGGCGTCATGTTTTGAAACATATTGTAATTTATCAATTCAAAATTTTGACGTTCGGTGACCTGAACTTGACCTGAACTTGACATTAACTTCACGTAAATGAAGTCAGGTGGTACAATGACTATCACTATCGAATTCAACGTGGAAAATAACCCATAAAACATGTGTTGCATGACTTTCGTAGATATTTTGAGCATAGTGACCTTTTGTGACCTGAACTTGACCTTGATCTTTGCCACCAATCTCACTTTAGCTCATGGGGATGTGTATCATTCCTTTGGCAGCACTTTGGGTGATCATGGTCGTAATCGAAGACTTTGGATGAAAAGTATGGTCCATACACTCAAATACGTCGATTTTGACCTTTGACCTGACCGTGACCTAACATTTGACCTCACTTTGACATTTTGGAGTAGACTTTATATTTGTATTATTGAGAGCTTTTGTTTGCCGTTGTGTGCGTCTCGCTGCGATTATTGGTTCGGAAGATAACCGAACCCTCCCCCCCCCCCCCCCCCCAGTCAATGGTGTTCTGCTGAGACCCCAGTCAATGCTGGGTTAAGCCCTCAAAGCTTACTTCTTTAAGGTCACAAGCATAGGATAAAACTAGCTTTTCTCTCAGAAACTCGTATTAGCAAGATAATATATTTATTTTAATCATATTTCAGGGAACAACATAAATCCTTGCACCCAGAAGGTAAAAACGACATAGTTCTGCGTCCCTCAATGGTTACTGCGTTTGCTAATGTCGGATTACTGTGGAAGTGGTAATATCCCAAACAGAAATATTGGTATAGGTAACGGCAATCCAAATATTGAATATTGATGGATTCTTCAAACCAAAGAAATGTGTGACCACCAGTACTGGTGTGCGCTGCATGCCGTGAAAAAAAATATATAAAACGATTTGCCACAACCCTCCACTGCGGTGAATTTTCCGACATCAGGTTCCGCGCTAAGTAGAGCTTGTTACGGGATTCCTGGCCCCACCATCCGATCACACAATTTGTAGTCACCGGATGAATTTAGCGGCGAAGGTTTTAGTTGCCCTTTCATACCTGGACAATTTGAAATGGTCCCCCTCCTCCTGCCCTCTGACGTCACATGACTTTGAATGCGGCCGCTGCCACCGCGCCGGCCGCAAGCGATCCCAGGCAGGGCCAACTGGCTGGAGCCGAGACAACCCAAACTCTCAGTAGCCGTTTTCACGAAGGATTTTATTCTCTGGGCGTTTGGGGCGTTTGGGGCGATGGGCGATTGGGGTGATTGGGGCGATTGGGGCGTTTCGGGTAAATGGGTCTGAAGCTTGTAAGAACACGAATTTTCCCAGTGTTTTTTGTTGTTGTATCAACTGAAACTTTACGAATTAATGCACTTTTCTGGATATTCCATTTTAATTATAACACCATAGTTTGCATAAAATTAATAATTTCATCTTAAACTAGCTCGGGTGATGCCAGACGGCTGGGGCGTTCGGTGCGACCCCATGGTGCTCGAATTACCCGAAAGTGCGGGGTTCGGGTAAATGGTCCTATTTTGCAACGACATGGTTTTCAGGAATAATAGCTCATTTCAATGAAAACTAGATGAATTAGTCCATTATTCATGTTTCAGTCATATTCACTTTTGAACGCAAAGATTAATGCTAATTAGCAATTTCGTTTTGATCATTTTTTGCGGAGAAGATGGCCGCCCAGCTGCGTCCCCGTGGCCTGCGGGCTCCATTGTGAGGCGGCATCTGGCTCTGCGCTAGTTGTGAGGCGGCATCTGGCTCTGCGCTGGCTCTGCGCTGGCTCTGCGCTGGCTCTGCGCTGGCTCTGCGCAAGCGCCGGTCGCCCGGTCACCATGGCGACCGGCAGGCCGGTCGACTGACGTCACGTTGCGCATGCGCAGAGCCAGCGCAGAGCCATGGAGCCAGTATTCCCGTCGTCTTACAACCAGCCGCGCCCGCAGGCCACGGGGACGCAGCCGGACTGCCATCTTCTCCGCAAAAATGATCAAAACGAAATTGCTAATTATCATTAATGCTTGCGTTCAAAGTGAATACGACTGAAACATGAAAAATGGACTAATTCATCTAGTTTTCATTGAAATAAGCTTAATATTATTCCTGAAAACCATGTCGTTGCAAAATATGACCCATTTACCCGAACCCCGCACTTCCGGGTAATTCGAGCACGATGGAGTCGCACCAAACACTCCAAAACACCTCAGCCGTCTGGCATCACCCAAGCTAGTTTATGATTAAATTATTAGTTTTAAGCAAACTATAGTGTTATGATTAAAATGGAATATCCAGAAAAGTGCATTAATTCATAAAGTTTCAATGCATACAAAAACAAACACTGGAAAATTCGTGTTCTTACAAGCTACAGACCCATTTACCCGAAACGCCCCGAAACGCCCTAATCACCCCAATCGCCCCAATCGCCCCAATCGCCCGGCGAATAAAATCCTTCGTGAAAACGGCTAGTGTCTGACTGGGTGCAGTTTTGCATTCAAGCACTCTCCGTATTGAGCCACAGAAGCGAGAATTGCGCCGTACTGTGCGCCGTACTGTACTACAATAACAAAATAAGCCACTAGTCGGGTGTTGGCAGCAGAAACATACGAATGTACAAATATAGTTCCTACAAATGTAGTACAGGTCACTGCAAAAGTAATGGCAGGTACTAGTGGCTAGTCAGCAAATCGCGTATATCTCCTAAACCGTTTGGCGGAGTCGTTTGAAATTGTATGTGCTGGTCGCTGGTTGTGTCTACCTAAATATAAATCGCATTTTGTATTTTCCAATCGTCCAATTTTCTGCAATTTGCGAACAATCTTCAGAGCCATCTATCGTCTAAGTTCATAACTGAATTTCTACCTACGCCTATGATGCCCCAGCCAGCCATGACTGCACGCGACCAATCAGCGCTCTCGAAGCAGCTGCGCGACTGGGATTGGTGGAGGTCGGCTGAATGAATGGGGCTCCTGCGTAAAGGCTAGCTAGCGTCAGGCAATGGTCACGTGGTTTGAACCGTGCGGGCCGGGTCAGCTGGGTCAATGCCCCTCTGGGCATGACGCTCGCAGAGAGCCGAGAAGCCGCGAGTTCGGGGCCGGGCCGGGCCGGGCCCGTAGCGTATGTCTATCTCATGTGAACGCAATTATCGTCATCGTGTGCGTTATTTTAGCGTGCTTTTCTGACTGACAAAAACAGATGGAATAGAATGTCACGATGAACGGGCAATTCCTTTAATCATTCATGTAGTAAGTGGATAGATTCGTAAAGAGGCATACACGAAAGCACAAATCATAGCAATAATAACTGGGGGACCACCGAAGCTCTTGAAGATGTTTGAAAGAACTGTGGAAGCTACTCTAATATTGGACTATAAACACAGTACTAGTTGAGGCAATTTGATCTGTATAAGCATTTAAAAGACACATTCTGATAAAAGTACCGTAGGTATATTTTTAGACGTTTCCGTAAGGCTTTGTATTTTGGGGGGTAGCCCCGACCGGCGGATAGCCCCAGACTCCTTCAAATAGAATTACAATTTCCTAAAATTTATTTTTGGCTCGCCACAAACGTTTTAGATCCGTTTTTGTAATACCATTGCACCTATGGCGGATGGACAATCAATTCGGCTTTCAGCTTAAACTGCAAATCAATTCGGTTTTGAATATCCTGACATGTGTAGATATCAAAAGTCATGGGTGTTTGAGAAAATGTTAATGTTCATAATAAATGTACACAATTTCCTGAAACTCGGTGACACAAGTCAACACATAAAGCTATTAACATGAGTAGCTCATTGTGCCCGAAAACGGTTTACTTTTGTCACTCTTTTAAAAGTGATTGAACACCAGGTTCTTGCAGAATGGCAAAACCACCAACGAGGTAATACCGACCACAATAACAAAGGTTTAGCTAGTCAAATCGATGCCATTTCAATCATCGAACACATTTTTTCACCCGAAACAATAAGCGACAATCATAGACACGACGATAATGCCATGCGATAATTGCGAGGGTGCTCACCTTTCTCTGTTAAAGGCCAATTTCCACAAATCTCAAATAGTATTTTTTTCTCAACATTACCAGCCCCATTATAATATGCTTGTTCGATGTTAGATGTTTTTTTCCTCATATGCGGTTTAGTTTACATAGTATTTCTGATATGATAAACAAATTTGAAGAGGCTCTAACTTGAAATATTATATTTCCATCGAAAATGTTCGTTGTGGGATATGCCAACTAGCTGGCCGGTATTATCCGATTTCCAAATCTGGATATCATGGTAGAACTGTCTTCAGCTCACCATCCTGAACATTTTGTATCGTCGATCTACATATCCTGAATACTGCTTTTCACAAACGGGACATTGATGATGTCATTCTATGGGTGAAACAATCAGCTAGGTCAATGGAATGGAATGGAATGCATGAAAAAGTTAGTTATTGAATGAAATTAATATAATTAATTATTAATTATTATTCATTAGTATATGTATTATTTATATTTCATGTATTCTGTACGTGTCAGCACAGAGAGCTGAGGCAGTAATTTTTGCCATACTGTCTCAGCCCTCCGTGTTATATAATTAATTAAATAGATTGTCTCTTACTTAAAAAGAATATTGACCTTTTTATTTATTTTTATGCACTATTTTACGTTGATTATTTTTGTAAAAGTGGTTATTTTATTTATTTGTGTTATATACAGCCAGAGACTATACAAAACTCAGAATGTTGAAAATAAATGTGCCACTATGACAGTTTTTTAATGAGGGTTGTCACCACTAACTAGACAGTCGTTGGGTGCTTGAGTTAACTGCTAATTTGGATTCCATTTGAATAAATGTGTGTTAATTGTGAAGGATATTAGGGAATAATAATAATATACAGATTGCAGGAAGTATTGTATAAACCATTTCGTCAAAAAGCAATACTAGATTTAGGTGGGAACCGAAACTCGTTACCAAGCACTTGAGAGTACCGGTCGTCAAAAGTGTGGAACGCTTGTCAACTTTAACATGAAATATCTGTCGGTATAAACTTGTATATAATGCAATATGTGATCAATTTACAATATGTTT
>JAXIVJ010002291.1:0-40000 GCA_036785665.1 Chirona hameri
AAACAGACCATGGAACCGCCTCTGTTAAGGTTAGAAACTCAAAATCTTGACTCCATATGTGGAATTCATTTTAGGAAAAAGTCCTAAAACTGCATTGGTATGCTCTCAGCCGTTCGGGAGATATCTGTGAAAAACATGAGGGGCGGAACCCGCCCTCCCTGCCAACTAAGAGGGATGAATTAATCCATTTTCCCATTTTCTAAATTTGTATAAGGAATTGCGTATTGTGTAATGCCGCGAAGCGGCGCGAAATTTTCAAGTTTTAACTGTGGATAGCTGGATTTTAACTGCTGCAAAGGTAATTTTAAAACTGTACGTCCGACTGTTTGGGGGGGGGGGGCAGAACATACTATCAGGAACCCTTTCGGGGGGCATGGCCCCTTTGTCCCCCCCCCCCTGGATCCGTCCCTGAAACCGTGCAGCGTTCAAAGAGAGCCGGTCACGTACCGTGCTGCAGCCACCCACGCGGTGGAAGCCAGTAGCCACCCACCACCAGGGGCGGCGGATAAGAGGGGCAGGGGGGCAGCTGCCCCCCCCCCCTCCATTCCACTCAAGAAGTTGAGGGGACAAAACATATGATTTTGCCTCCCCCATAAATTTGTAAGAGGGCCCTCCAAGATCGAAGAGACTCGAAACGAATTTCACTCCGCTTTCAAACAAAGTGCAAGTAAAGTGTAGTAAAACAACAAAACGCAAGGCCTGGGTGGGCCCTCTGGCCGCATGAAGGGGCCCTCTGGCCGCATGAAGGGGCATTCTGGCCGCCTGAGAGGGCACTCTGGTCGCCTGAGAGGGCACTCTGGTCGCCTGAGGGGCACTCTGGCCGCCTGAGGGGCACTCTGGCCGCCTGAGAGGCACTCTGCCGCCTGAGAGGGCACTCTGGCCGCCTGAGGGGCACTCTGGCCGCCTGAGAGGCACTCTGGCCGCCTGAGTGGGCCCCCCTGGCCGCCTGAAGGGGCACTCTGGCCGCCTGAGGGGGCACTCTGGCCGCCTGATGGGCACTCTGGTCGCCTGAGGCCGCCCTGAGGGAGTCGGGATCCGCTTCCATAGGCGGTGGAACAGGGGGAGCAGCGGATCAGGGGGGACAAGGGGCTTATGGCACCTTCAAAGTTCCTGAAACTATGATTTGGCTCCCGAAACGGTCGGACGTACTGTTTCTAAAAATTGCCTTTGTAGTAGTCAAAATCCAGATATCCAGTTAAAACTTGACAATTTCGCGCCGCTTCGAGGCATGACACAACATTCGCAATTGCATGTACAAATTTGGAAAATTGGAAAATGAATTCCTTAAAGGGAGTGTGCCTACTCACATCGCTTAGTTGGGGTTATTGACAATGGTCTATAGAACACAATTTCTGAATTGAACACTACATCATTTCTCCAGATTCACCCCTAGTTGCTGAGATATTCAAAGACTCCAGGAATTTGCTTGGAGCAAAAAGTTATCGGGTAGACTCCAGATGGCTTCCCACTACTAAAAGCATTGCAACTATCGATTACACTGCTAGCATATCGTTATCACCGGCCAATAGCAATTCGAACAAACAGCTCGTGTGCGCTGATAGCAGCTGCCGAACAACAGAGCCTGGGGCGGCATCATGCTTGCATGCATTCATGCTTGTCTTAGGTGCGTCGTTCACGTATCAATTTGTTACCTCTGTTTACCTTCACCGTAGTGGGAATCGTTTTTCGATATCGAAACGAAAAATAATCGAAAACAATATAAGTGAAAATTCAACTAAAGGGGCTCCAGATGTGAATTTCATCGTATCCAAACCATCACAACAATAGCTACTTATCGTAGGAAAAATAATTTGACAGTTCAAAACAGTAGGCACACTCCCTTTAAGTGTCTGTCAGAGGCTCTCCTTGGCGGTACCTAATTGATAGCCCCATGGCCCACTCATTTAATAAAATATTAAACTTTCAAGCTGGCTACATGTTTTAGCTAGTCTGCCGAGTTCCGAAAAAGGCGACGCGAACGCAAAAACGCGGACATCGGCACCCGGAAGCTGATCCAGCGGTGCCCAACTTGCTGGGCCGAACACCCTAATAGTGGGACCAGGCCAGGACCATCTCCCCAAGCCATCTCGCCCCAGGCTCCTCCAGATCTACAGGGACCATTTGTGCGCGGAAAAGTTGTTCTGGGGCTCTTGCTGCTTTCAAACCATTTGCACTGTTACCCAGTTGTTTGTTACAGTTCGGTACATATGTATACAGTTGTTAAATATCATATGTACTATTGAGCGCTGACTGTCACCGGTCATCGTCTTCGTGAATGACTATCCGAGGAAAATGTATATGAAAAAACTACCTTCATTTCAATATTTTTCCTCATACCGAGATGTGCAACCAGGAATAGGGGTTACCTGAGGCTTGGCTCCACTCACGGTCTGGTTACAATATTAAAATTTCCGTTTTCCACGACCTAAAATGAATATTTAACAAATAATAAAAAATGATACGGTGGTCACGTCGGTGGCCATTGTCATCGTCTTCGGTTCGTTGTAACGGTGAATTGAATGAATAGCATTTTTAGCTCTTATCCTCTATAAGGCCCATCGCCCATATTTCTGGGCTGTATCAGGCAAACCCGTACAATTTCGCGCCGCTTGGCGTCGCTAAATAACAAGTACCTACTAAACATGAAAAATCCGCATTAACACGCTGCAAGGGGGTTGATTTCCGCCCCCCCCCCCCCTCAGGTTTTTCAAAGATAGCGAAAAAACGGCGGCGCGCAGCGCCGCCGGGTTTTGATACACCTGTTAGGACATCAATTGCGCACACTTTGAGAGAAAAAATACGCTCGGGTCATCTCAGGTCAGGTCACCAGACCAGGTCAAGTGACCCCCACCACCAAAAATGTTTGCAGTTGTGCCAAAGCCAGAGTTTTTCACCGATCAGGTGAAACTTACAGGATGTCATGAGGGCATCAGTACTTACAATTCGTTTAACTCGGAATTTTGATATCGGTGACCTAAGGTCAGGTCAATTTCGTAACCTCCCCATAAGTCAATGGGGAGATATACAAATGCTTCCTATTTCAAGGATATGCATGGTACTAGTCCAATTACTTCTGGATAATGTTATTATAAGATATTCTTGATGATCCAAGTGTAAGTTTTGTTCAGTGACCCCTATTGGGTCATTTGAGGTCATGCGAGGTCACCATCACTTTTTTGTCAATAACTCTCGACATAAAGAAGATAGAGAAGTAAAACAAACATCAATGTGTTTGTCTCGTCTAGAAACGTCTTCCCATATGCAACATGCCCTACTTGGATCACCACTTGACCTTGACCTTAGGTTAAATTGTTAAGTTGACTTAACAAGGTCACCATATATATATATATCATTCAAAGCGCCTTGACAAGATAAACACAATGGCGTAAACAGTTTTCCGTTATCTTTATTAAGTAAAAAGTTAATAGCAAAAACGATTTAGCAAAAAAAAAGTTTTTCTTTTCTTTTTGACCTCTGGAGCCTCATATATTGACCTGAGATCAAATCTGAGGACATATCAGCGATTACAAATTTCACTGGCTGGCGTTTGCTTTTTTCCGTGTGTTTCTAACTATCATCGTTTCTGAGATATGTGGGAATTTCTGGAGCGATGTCCTAAAACAGGAAAAAAACTGGAAAACTTTACCTTTGATGACCTCTGGTGACCTCAATTTTGACCTGACTTAAAAAACACTGAAATACTTTCGATAGAACATGTATGAAGCTATCAAATGCCTTTTTCCGCTTCTCGCTACGTTGCGTAGTTTTCGAGATCTCAGGGGGGGGCGGAAATCACCCCCCTGCAGTTCATGTTCGGCGCAAAGCCCCTGCAGTGCGCGGGTTAAAGGAAATACTTCACCTTTAAATTTTTACCAAACACGATTTGATTGTATTTTTTAATACAATTTCTTTTTATATTGTCAAAAATGGTCTGATATCGCGCCGATTCATGAGATAAGGTCGTAAATTTGTATTGTTTATCAAAACTATATGCATACTCTCTGAGTCAGAGTCCTGACGTCACGCGAATGTAAAAAATGGTTCAGCCAATCAGATTCGAAAGTAGTCGCGTAAGGATAGACTCGCATTGGAGATGTGCCAACCGGCGGCCGGCGTTCGCTTACTAGCACCAGCTGCAAGCTGATTGGCTGATGGTATGCCTCTGCCCGGGCCAAAACCAGTACAACATTCTTTCTTTCGCCAGCACCGCATTCCTTCGCCAAAAACTCAAATATATTCGGCCGGAGAGTCTTTTCAGTCAAGAAAACCTGCAGATAGGGGTTTCCCAACACGGGCTACAAACCTGCTATCTAAGTTTAAAACTAATGTTGAAGGTGAACTATTTTCTTTAAAAATTGCTGCAAAGGCATAAAAATACACGCTTACAAATGGCCAATGAGGCTACATTTGCATCGTCATTTCAGCCGACTCGCACTCAAACATTATCGGCGACGGGCTCCTCCCCTGTCAACAACTTTCTCGCTGACGGATGACGGCCTGTCCCCCCCCCCCCCCCCGCTCAACAAATTTTTGGAAATACGCCACTGGATTTGCCCCCCCCCCCCACAAAAAAAACATCCGCCGGGGCACTGGGCACCGGGCACCCTTGAATCCAGGAGGGGGAGTCGGGCATCAATGCCCTGGTGCCCCATCAAATTGCTGAAAACCCACCAATGTTGTGCGAAATGGTGTAAAATTTAGATACAAAAAACGCGCCGCTTCGCGGCGCATATTACATACGTGCGTCCTGATAAATCCGCGATGTCAGGATGTTTGTTGACTATCGTTTTTTGTCGAGAACGAAACCACAGTCCCCGCTGTTTGTTTTGTTTATAATGTGGACTGTGCAGTGGCGCACGCAGGATTCCATTTCGGGGGGGTCAGAGCCCTAAAAGCGGGCCCCCTTGTGAGCGGGCCCCCACCCGTTTTTAGAAAACTTCGCGGATTTCGGTCACTTGTTTTTGAGCGGGCCCCCTACAGCATGGGACCTGAGACATTGTAATTTTCTTGTCAATGTCGTGTAAGGTGACTGCGTGCGCTACTGATGTGCTAATTTTAGGTGCGTGTGCTACTGATGTGCGGTACAACTGTCGAGAGTAAATTTGACGAAATGAGGTAAATGACAACAACAAAAATTATATTTTACAGGTTAAGCAGGTAAATGACAACAACAATTATATTTTACAGGTTAGGCAGGTTAGGCAGGTTAGGCAGTCCGATCCCCGGTAGTTATGTCATCATCATCATCGTTGGGGTTTTAGTGCGCCTCGACTACGTCATTCGCGCCCACCATCATGTTGCCACAAGTTGCCATGAACCATTTCCTGAAGCAACAATGGATAATGTAAAAATACGTATCAATATAAAATACGCCCGTATCAAGAATTTGCAAGGATCGGGCCCTATTGTGACCGGGCCCCATGCCACGCCTTTGCCAGCACCGGGCCCCTGCCTCGATCAGGCCTGACCAAGACCGGGCCCTACCAGGAACGGGGCCGCATCAAGAATATGCAAGGACCGGGCCCTGTTGTGACCGGGCCCATATCACGCCTTTGTCAGCACCGGGCCCCTGTCTCGATCGGGCCTGACCAAGACCGGCCCCTACCAGAAACGGGCCCGCATCAAGAATATGCAAGGACCGGGCCTTCGTCCTGACCGGGCCCAATGCCACACCTTTGCCAGCACCGGCCCCTGCCTCGATCAGGCCTGACCAAGACCGGGCCCCTACCAGAAACGGGCCCGTATCAAGAATATGCAAGGACGGGCCCTGTTGTGACCGAGCCCCATGCCACGCCTTTGCCAGCACCGGGACCCTGCCTCGATCGGAACTGACCAAGACCGGGCCCCTTCCAGAAACGGGCCCGTATTAAGAATATGCAATGACCGGTCGCTGTTGTGACCGGGCCCTCGTTCTGACCGGGCCCCATATCACGCCTTTGCCAGCACCGGGCCCCTGCCTCAATCGGGCCTGACCAAGACCGGACCCCTACCAGAAACGGGCCCGCATCAATCATGTTCAAGTACCGGGCCCTCGTTCTGACCGGGCCCCATATCACGCCTTTGCCAGCACCGGGCCCCTGACTCGATCGGGCCTGACCAAGACCGGGCCCCTACCAGAAACGGGCCCGCATCAATCATGTTCAAGTACCGGGCTCTCGTTCTGACCGGGCCCCATATCACGCCTTTGCCAGCACCGGGCCCCTGCCTCGATCAGGCCTGACCAAGACAGGGCCCCTATCAGAAACGGGCCCGTGTCAAGAATATGCGAGGACCGGGCCCTGTTGTGACCGGGCCCCATCATCCCATGCGACGCCTTTGCCAGCACCGGGCCCCTACCTCGATCGGGCCTGACCAAGATCGGGCCCCTACCAGAAACGGGCCCCTCAGAAATACGGGCCCCTCAGAAATACGGCCCCTCAGAAATTTCGGGTGGGGGTCAGCTGACCCCTTTGACCCCCCCTGCGTGCGCCACTGGGACTGTGGTTCATGGTTGGAAATCCATGAAACTTATTTGAAACTGGTAGGCAACTGCACCCAAGCTGTTATAATTCTGCAAACAAAATCGAAAATATCACATTTTTGTGCCACTGGGGCGAAATTCCTTCTATCTTTCCGGTGGAAGAATCTCATTGAGTGGCTGCATTGGTAGCCTTGGGCTAAATTGCATTTTTGAATGAATGAAATGAAAATAATCCAATTTTTGAGGGCCTTGTTATCCAGACGAAAAATAAAGAAAAAAAAAACGCGCTTCTACGCGGCGCAAATCATTCAGTGTTCTTTTCCAGTACAAAAGGGTCGAATATAGACTACACACTGGCGGCCCCAGGGGGGAGGGCATGGGGTCATAGGCCCACCTTTGGCCTTAAATGGGGGGGGCAACATGTCTTTTGACCCCACTTTATGCTCCAGACATATTTCCTCGTTTTGACCCTGCATCCTGGTTCCAATAGCAAAAATTAGTTCTCCAGCCCGCTCAAAACCTCAAATGTTGGCACCGCTTCGCGGCGCAATAATAGTTGTGTGGGTGTCCATTTTGCGTAAATACCATTGTTAGTCAAGTTTAGGGGCAGTTTCTGTGACACATTTTCTTCAAGCCCCCTTCCTTCGCAAAATCTTGCCTATTTTTAGTTCAAGAACATTTGTGAAGCCCGCACGAGACACAAAGCAATATGATACACTGCTATCGCATGCATAATATTTACTGCTCATAAAAAACGGCTACCCCTGCAGTCACGAACATCGATTACCTTCTTGGTCAAGTTGCCCCCCCCCCCCCCCACCAGTGGCGGCGGATAAAAGGAGGGGGGCAGCTGCCCCCACTCAAGAAGTTGGGGGAGGGGCAAACATGAGTTTGCCCCCCCCCCCCATACATTTGTAAAAGGGGCCCTCCAAGAAGTTGGTTCGATTTTATTTTTGACCGAAACAATGACCCAAGGCCCCGATGTGCCCCTAGCCAGCCTGAGGGGCCTTCTAAGGCCGACATAAGTCCCTTAGTCGGCCTGAGGGGACCCTCGATAGGCCTGAATGGCCCTCAGAAGGCCTGAGGCGTCAACAGGGGCCTGCCCGACGTTTTTTTGCGACCATTTAGGGGCCCTGCAAAATAAAGTGGCCTAAATCCGAGGAGATACCATTTCGCGCCAAACAAAATGAGGGGGGGGGGCTTTGGCCGTGGGAGGGGGCACTTTTGGTCGAGGGCCCCTGGGTTTCTTTGCCCCCCCCCCCCCATCCGAAAATACGATCCGCCGCCACTGCCCACCGCGCTGCGTGTTCCGATCAATGGCAGCGTGCGTGACCGGGTCTGTGTCGTTCTTAGTGATCCGCCGCCACTGCCCACCGCGCTGCGTGTTCCGATCAATGGCAGCGTGCGTGACCGGGTCTGTGCCGTTCTTAGTGATCCGCCGCCACTGCCCACCGCGCTGCGTGTTCCGATCAATGGCAGCGTGCGTGCCCGGGTCTGTGTCGTTCTTAGTGGCAGCGTGCGTGACCGGGTCTGTGTCGTTCTTAGTGATCCGCCGCCACTGCCCACCGCGCTGCGTGTTCCGATCAATGGCAGCGTGCGTGCCCGGGTCTGTGCGTGTTCCGATCAATGGCAGCGTGCGTGCCCGGGTCTGTGCGTGTTCCGATCAATGGCAGCGTGCGTGCCCGGGTCTGTGCGTGTTCCGATCAATGGCAGCGTGCGTGCCCGGGTCTGTGCGTGTTCCGATCAATGGCAGCGTGCGTGACCGGGTCTGTGCGTGTTCCGATCAATGGCAGCGTGCGTGACCGGGTCTGTGTCGTTCTTAGTGGCAGCGTGCGTGACCGGGTCTGTGTCGTTCTTAGTGGCAGCGTGCGTGACCGGGTCTGTGTCGTTCTTAGTGGCAGCGTGCGTGACCGGGTCTGTGCGTGTTCCGATCAATGGCAGCGTGCGTGACCGGGTCTGGTGACGTCATCAGCTTGTCGTTCTTAGTGCATAATGCAGAAAAGCACACGCAGTGCGGCCGCAAAGTACACTCATCAGACCAGAACGAACAGCCCGCCCTCTCCCACGGTCCAGGGACGTGTGCGCAGCCGCGCCAAAAATCGCCGCGGGAGACACACCTGCGGCATAGTTGTCTCAGAAATATGGAGTCTTCAGTGAGGTTATCAGCGCCGATGAATATTCGAGAAGTTGCCAAATTCGCGGGGTGTTGAGTTTTCGTCGGCGACGTATGTGCCATGGGAGAGGGAGCAGGTGTGCGCTGTAACGCCGCGCCGTCAGAGTAGGAATGTCTCCAAATGACTCGGCGGCGCTCTTTGAAGGATGGAATAATACCGGGACGGATTCTCGACAACCGGACAACGCACTATGGGCCAGGAACCCGATCTAGCCTGCCATAATTGGTCGAAGTTATTTTGTTCATTTCAATATGGGACATACATGAATATGTTCATAATAGACCGTGGATTAAAAATATGGCAAGCGTTTTTTTAGCACAATCACACGTGGAGGCATAAACGACACCGAAACACGGACATTTGTACGAAGCTTACAACAGGGAGACCGCGGCTCGCGAAATCGATGTATGTTTACGATGTAATGACGAATGGGATAAGGCAATAATCTTGTAATTTGCATGCTTTTAGGTTTAAATGGAACATTGGCTACACTGTAAAATCAAAATTAAAACTAAAAGTAGGGATTTCGTGCTTTTAATGATATTTGTTGTTGACATAACAGAAATGTCGGCAAAAACTTGAATGCAGCTTCTTCGATAGTGCCGATCTAATGGATAACACGCGATAACACGGAAATACGAGTATGGTTGTGACCCTCAATGGTTCGGCTTCATGTGGCAAATCCAATTTCCTGTCCCAACCTGCCTCTGCACCCATTGGGGGTGATTGTATGATTTCTGCAATGGTCTGCAATGCAATGCAATGCAATGGTCGTGACGGCCACCCACGCTGAGGTTCGACATCAAAGCCTACTGGACCACGGAGCGACTGCTGGCAATGCAGAGATGGTGGCGACTCTGCGAGCCTCAGTGAGCGCCGAGCTGCGCTTAACGTGCGTTTTCAAGTGGGGATTGGACGGTAATAGTTTAGTGACGGTAGTGTTTGGAAACCATTGGTACGAAATGGTTTCCAAATTCATAACACTTGCTCCAAGTGCCCATGCCAATGATCTGAAGCTGAAAAAGGCCATCTGAGGTCAATAATGAATTATTGTGGGCTAGATCGGGCTCCTGGCCCATAGTCTAACGCTTGGATTGTTCGAAAATGCAAACTGCACGATTACGAAATATACTTGGGTGTTAGATGATCCCGACGCAATGTATATTCAAAAACGTTGACAAGGTCACAATCATTGAAAGTGTGTGACCGAAATTCGATTGAACAAAACTCGGCAATATTTCTTCGTAAATTCGAGGAAAAGCGCAACGATCGGCTATCAGCTGCCTTTGCTAGTGGAAATATGCCGTTTGAAGCGTGCGTCACGTACCTCCTCCCGACTGCCGCTATTAAAATACACACAGAGTAGCCTCTGCAATACCTCTGAGCAAAGACCTCGCTGAACTTGCTGGCTGCAGGCTTGCTTTTCGATTGCGCACAATGGTCTGTAAGCTATTGGAATTAGACTATAGACATAGTAAATGGTAAAAGCGGCTGATTTGGTAAACTGTATTTCCCGAAAGTATATCACGCTCCAGACGGATCGCCCACCAATGCACCCACTACGGACACCCTCACACCAGTCTAACCGGTTAACAGAAGCGGGCCTACTTTCACCTCGCACTCGCGAGACACACGGAACCAGTAAGCCCCGCCCATTTCCGACAAACGCACTTTGTCCTAAGGACCACAACAGCATGCATAATCGGCGACTCTCCGGAATCAGAGCAGCAACAAGCATGCAGCCAGCGGCCTACTCAGGCCAGAACTCAAATTCGAACAACTTTGAGGACAAGTTTGGTGTGATGACACACAGACACACAGGCGTGCAGCAGATTTCATTTTCAGAGTGCGGCGATCGCCGACCCGAGCGCGGAATGATCCGCGTCATACGCGCCGTGACGTCACTCACGTCCTGGCGGCACCACGCGGTCCCCAGTCACTGCACCCGCAGCCTCTGCGGCGGCCCCAGTCTCGTCCGCTGCCGCGGCAACATTTGATCACTGCACGTTGCCCCTGGCGGCCGCTGTCGGCACTCGTGGTACTGCCGCGTGGTACTGCCGCCACCGTCTCCCTCGTCGCTCAGTTTACCACATCTCCGCCAGGCGGCTGTTTAGTTTACTCGATGAGCTTCTTCGCCTTGAAGTAGCGCCGCAGGTAGAGCACCTGCCAGGTGGCCAGGCCCAGCAGACAGCACATGCCGAACACGCTGAAGTAGAGCACCCGAGAGCTGGTCGACTCTGCGGAGAACGAGGCGCGGTTTAAACGCCTTTGAGGTATACAGAATCTGAGACTGGTTGTGCTGTGGCCGTGTCTTAGCGAAGCCCTGTTAATGGATTAAGAGAGGGCTATGATATTGGATTACCCGTCTCATTCCGCTACCAACTTCTACCAACCCTCCCCGGCTTCAACTGTGCACATCTAAAATACACCCAGTTCTCAACCTGTCACAATTGCTTGAAAGGGAGCCCACAAAACATTCCGCGTCCAACGTTGTCTTAGTAGGTCGTCGGACTAAATATCACACACGGCAAATGAGTCAGTTCCAAGAATGACAGAACGCTCATAATATAGCCACACAGTTACTGCCGATAAATTTCGACGAAGCTAGAAATGGAAATACAAAATAAGCCAATTGCAAAAGATCATTTCGACTTCACATGTAGACAAACATTCCCATGTAGGAATTAACAGCGATCCCTACTACATCCATCTCGTATTTATTTCGCCCGGTGGTGACTTTATTTAAAGTAAAACATAAATATTAAAACTTGTCATCTCAAAAACTTAAATGGTAAAGGACAGCAAATAAATATGTCATTCATAATTTGCATTATCATTTAGCCCTGCCGTTAATACTAATACGATATTTTACCACAGGCTTATTCTATTTGGGCAATTAATTTAATGTAATCGTTAGCCATTCGACACCGTTCCTTGGATCAGCATCATCAGTACCATCTCTATACTCGGCCCCCTGACCCTCCCCATCTCGGCCCTGACCTCGGGTCACCCGACCCCCCCCCCCCCCCCACCCAATACCAGACCCACCGAGCTCCTACCCCTCCCGCCCCTCTCACCGTTGGTGTCGCGCATCTGCTCCTCCCGCTCGCGCATGTAGGCGAAGTTCTGCACGATGGCCTCGGAGAGATCCTCCAGCTTCTTCAGCTGCATCTCCAGCGGCTTCAGCTTGGCGGCGTCAGCCAGCTGTGGACACGGACCGGCCGTGACAGACGTCGGTCAGACGTCGGTCAGACGCGCGCGAGACACAGACCGGCCGTGTCAGACGTCGGTCAGACGCAGACCGGACGCGCGTGAGATACAGACCGGCCGTCATACGTCGGTCAGACATCGGTCAGACGTCGGTCAGATGTCGGTCAGATGTCGGTCAGATGTCGGTCAGATGTCGGTCAGATGTCGGTCAGACGTCGGTCAGACGTCGGTCAGACGCAGACCAGACGCGCGCGAGATACATACCGGCCGTCAGACGTGGGTCGGACGTCGGTCAGACATCGGTCAGACATCAGTCAGACATCAGTCAGACATCGGTCAGACATCGGTCAGACGTCGGTCAGACGTCGGTCAGACGTCGGGAAGGCGCAGACCGCTGGTAGGCTGATATTGGCTTACAGGTCCGATAGTCAACAGCCATCAGCCATAATGTTGCATAACATGGGACTGTCAGATGCCAGTATTTTGCCAGACAGGCGTCACACATCCGCACCACGTGTTTACCCGCACCACGTGTTTACATCCGCACCACGTGTTTACATCCGCACCACGTGTTTACCCGCACCACGTGTTTACGGAACAGCCTGGCCACAGAGGTCACGGAACAGCCAGCCTGGTTACGGAACAGCCATCCTGGTTACGGAACAGCCAGCCTGGTTACGGAACAGCCAGCCTGGTTACGGAACAGCCAGCCTGGTTACGGAACAGCCAGCCTGGTTACGGAACAGCCAGCCTGGTTACGGAACAGCCAGCCTGGTTACGGAACAGCTAGTCTGGTTACGGAACAGCCTGGCCAGGCGTGTGCTCCTAATCAATGCGAACAGGCAGTGAGTTGGGTAGACGAAATAGCTAGCGTAACTCACCCCCTCGTAGCTCTTGGCCTCCACACCGTGCTTCGTGGACAGAGTGACGTCGTGGATCATCGCAGACTGGCCTGAGGACAAACAGAATCGTCACATGCAACGCTTGTCTTCACCGTAACTCAATTGGTGAGTGAGCTCGCCCGACTCCCCCAGTGGTGTTAAGTGGAATGGTTAAGTCCGAGCAGGGTTCGGGCCCAGACTCTTGCCGACTATTTGATAGAGGTGATATGCGGTCGGTGCCGGAGGCTGAGGTCAGATTAAGGTCAGAGAGAGGGGAGGACAGTGTCGAAACTTTGTGACACGTAAGGCTTTCTACTCAAAATTTGACCGGCGAAGAGGAAATGCGTGATCATAATATGGTAAGGGATCAGGATTCAAGGCAAAAGACTGAAGTTATTGGAGGAGTACTGGGCCCAGTAATCGATTCAAATTAAATATTTTGGACTCAATTTATTGAAGAAGGAAACGCACGGCGAGGAGTCGGCCCGCAGGATGCCTAGATGATGATGATGATGATGTTGGGATAGGTAGTCACTTTCATAATGTTTTTTATCTGATATAGCAGTCTTGAAGGCTGCAGGATTGCTGGCAAACACATGTTGGCCAAACAATCCTACAGCTTGCACAGGCTATCATCCAGGTAACCGCAAAATACCTGTGAACTTAGTTTGTTCTGACTGTCGAGGACTAACAGGTCCCAAGCAGCTCGCCAAGGATTGTGCATCCACACATCAACTTATTTAAACAACATTTGATGCAAACCATGAGACATACCTTGCTGGACTAACATGAGACATACCTTGCTGGACTAACATGAGACATACCTTGCTGGACTAACATGAGACATACCTTACTGGACTAACATGAGACATACCTTGCTGGACTAACATGAGACATACCTTGCTGGACTAACATGAGACATACCTTGCTGGACTAACATGAGACATACCTTGCTGGACTAACATGAGACATACCTTGCTGGACTAACATGAGACATACCTTGCTGGACTAACATGAGACATACCTTGCTGGACTCTGGATGCAAAGCACAGCTGATATGTCACGTCCTTGTCGGTGGTGAAGGCAAACTTGCCGTGGCCCTTGGCATCTGCCCTGTTGGCCAACACATGGCCGTTTTGATCCACCACCTGTCAGACAAACCATAACCGAACACCGCTATCACCTGCTGCACGTACGTTATACAATATACTGAAAAAAGAGAAATGAGTGAATAACACGGATTGACAAATCCAGTCATAATTATCGCTAAATCCAGTCAGTTGGGTGGCTGTCATGTCAATAATGTATCATGTGATTGGGTGTATCTCTTGTTTTCCATATTACCATAGGACTGGTATGGTATATGGCTGCTTCCATCAGTCATGGACCACCAGAGACCAGGCTGCCAGACTGGATTGGAATTGAATCAGAATTGATTCTTCTGAAGCTGAATCAGCCACAAGTCTGCAGATGTATCTCATGAAAAGTTCAAACCGCCTAGGATCAAAGGAGACTGCATACTTGTAGTCACTGAAGCACGTAAAGCACATGATAGGGAGACTAGGCATGATGGTTAAAGCATAAACACAAAATGTGTAATTGCACCAAATGAGGCGCATTTTAAAAACAGTTTAAGTGTAACTTGGGAAAGAAGGTCGCAACAGCTGTAGCTCCCTCTTGGTCTTATTCTGCTGGTAATAGGATGGTGCAATGGGATAAATAGTGCAAAGAATCTTTGGAACCGTTTCTTCGCCACCCTGCATCATGCTTCATTGTTATTTGAGATATTTTAGAGTTTAGCAACTAACTTAGTTAAAACATTGTTAAGTTAAAACATTGTTAAGTTAAAACTTAAGCTTAGGTTACACGGGCGATTTTTTGCGGCAACTGATCGGCAACTTGTTGCTCGGCAGCAGCTGGGCAACAGCTTCGGTTGCTCTGCAGCGGCCCGACGTCGCCGGCAACCGGCGGCAACCGATATGTCACTAGCCAAGGATACAGCGTGACGTCAGCATAGTTTAGACCAATGAGAGGCAGCGCTCGATCTCCGGGAACCTTGAGCAACCGGCTGCCGAGATGTTCAATTTTTTGAACAAATTGCTGAGAGTTGGCAACTTGTTGTCGTGCACCTGCAGCCATGGCGTCCAATCGAGGATATCAAATGCCTAATATCGGTGAGTTTTCCATTTGTTTTCCTTTGGTATATCGCTTATTACCTTGATAATGTGCAGGATATGAATGTAAAAGTTCATTGGTTCAAAACCCAAGTCCGTATGATTGTGAAACCTGCCAGATAGGACAGGCATGGGAAGACATCTTTCGGATATTTTCTTAGAAAGGTTGTGCTTGGAGCCTAAAAATAATGAATGTATGCCTTGTCCTGCCTCAAACCAAATGTGACATGCTCAATGCTTATCATCTCAAGATCTAATTTGCCTTGGTGGTTGCTTTGCCTTGGTGGTCTGTCTCCGCAAAGATGCATGCAGGTGGTAATAGTTCAGTAATTGGTAATAGTTTAGTAATTCACCTCCCCAGTTTACGGTGTTCTTGTAGTCCCCAATAGAAGAAGAGAGTATTATTACGACAGACAGAAAAGTATCAGTAATACCAAAGCTATGACGTCACCAAAAACAATACATAATACAACCTGACCTAACCTTTACAGCAATTACGGTCTCAGGGACCCACGTTTAGAACGCTTTGCTCACTGTACTGCAGAAACCTACTGGGGCTGTTGCCAGCCCAGACCCACCAGACCATCCCGTAGACAGTCAAAGATAACCCACTTTTCAGTCTGTCATAATATTACCGTCAACTGACTACTCTTCTTTTATTAGGAACCTGAAAAACACCATAAATTACAGAAGTTAAATTACTGAACTGCAGTAGGTACCCACCCACTAACTAATTACTGAACTGACCTGTAGGAATGACACAAAAAGTGTGTGTGTGCGGGGGGAGGCAGTGAAACTTTGATCTTGCCTTGAGAGAAACCATACCCCCTATGATGTATTTGCAGATTTGGGCTCCTCTCGCCAGACTGGTTATTTATTCAACTTTTTTAGAACAATTAAATCATGATTCATTTTGGAATCTGAATGATTCAATCACTGTTCAATTCACAGATACAATTTTGAGAATTGATTCCTTCTGATTCAAAGAATCAAAACAAATATTTTAATCGATTCACGTTTAATTCAACATTTAAATATATGAGGCAAATTTATGTCATCAATAAAAATGGAAACACGCATACATATGATCATTAAAACATTGTTACAGCAATAGTATTTCAGTATACATGAATGTAGCCACTGGGACTGCATGTATTTGCACAATTTACCAGTGTACTTGAATCGTTAAATCTTTTGATTCAATCAGCCTTGATTTGATGCAGGTTTTGATTCAATCACGATTCATGAATAAAAAGATCTGGTGGTGAATCAATTATGTTTTGATTCAATGAGTTTTGATTGAACGATTCCAATGGATTCAATCAGTGTCAAATCAATAACCAGTCTGCGGCTCTCGCCTTGGCAACCTGTTCAGGCGCGGATCCAGGGGGGTGCTAGGGCGCGCGCCCCTGAGGCAGGGTTGCCCCCATTCCGCGCCATACAAACACGCCTGTAGGGCGTAACATTTTGTATGACGCCCCCTCCCCCCTGACCGAAATCCTGGATCCGCGCCTGCTGTTAGCTACCTAAAATAATCCTTATTAAGCAAAGGATTTTTTTTAGCAAAACAAAATGCTGGAAAGTGGAGAGGGACCATGCCCCCCCCCCCCCCCCCCCCCCCCCTGTTCCTATGGCTATGCTAATGCCCATCTAAACTTTATTTTGCAAGTGACAGTGAAGATGTAGCTTTGACAAAATTTACTGTCAATAATGTTTGATGTTCATCAGTTTGATCTTTATTTGTATGTCATCTTGCATATTTTTTCATCTTCAATGTCAAAATTTGTGTAAGATTGGTTCTCACTGAGTGTCAGGTGTCCCCAATAAAAACAAGTATTTGCTGACCCTGTTATTGTTACCCCTCTCAAGGTATTGCCACTCCCTTTTTAAAATATGCCTTTTTATTTACATTTATCAATTTCTCATTTTGAGGTTTTCTGACAGAGCAAAATCGCTGTTCTGGACATGGTAAATCCGAGGTCCTTCACTTGACCTGGAAAGTCACTCGTTGACCCGAAACCTAAAAATTGCATACCGTTGGATTCCAAACATGACGGGCAACATGTTGGTTCTTACCGCTTTGCTCTATGTTGCTTGGTTTGGAAGTTAACAGGGGGGGGGGGGGGTCTTTTTAGGACCCCCCGTAGGGCGAAGGTGAAAAAAGATCCCGTAGGGCGAGGGTTAACCAGTAACAGAGCCTTTGGGGAGTGCCAAATTAATGAGTTGAGGATTCTTCAATGGGCTATTTCGTTCATTTGTGGCCAAAAATCTGGGACAAATTTGGTGCGACCTTTCCTGATAGAATGACAACCCAGATGTATTTTTTTAGATAGATTTTCAAATTTCACATGTTTCTCACACCCTTTTCTGCTGCATGACACAACTTATGCAGCCACTTATGCAGCCACTTAGCAGCAGCCCTAAAGCTAAATGAAGTTAAGCATTAGCATGAGTATCAATGTCAGACATTGAGCTAGAATTGCCCTTGTTCTAGGTTACAAAATTGATAGTTACTACAACAAATAGTGTGGGTTGTATGAAATTAAATCTAAAATGAAAGAATGCAGGTGAATCTGGTCATTGCAATATTGTATAGGGTGGCTTCACATCTGCATCAGCTGAAGCAATTCACATCAGCTGTAGCTGAAAAGTGTACTTTGCTTCATGGCTTGTGGAAGGAAAATAACTGGTCAGTACTGAGTACTTTGAACTAGTACTAGTACTTTTTACTGAGTACCTTCTGGCAAAGGATGAGGAAGGTGGGGAATTAATCAAAGGCACTGTTGCTGTCTTCCATTTGCTCCTTCACCCAGCTGAAATTAACTTTTTGTGCCGTCAATTGATGTGAAAGAAAAAATGGCGAGCTTGGATGCCAAACATAGATATCTGTGTATCTCATCTCATGCGTATGTGTGTATCCACCGAGAATGAACTGAATAAAGATGTGCCAATTTTAAGTATCAATGTTGTTCAACTCCTGTGTCATTGTTATGGTATATGAAGAGAGTTTTTGTGATTTAGTTTACAGTAAATTATTCCTATTGAAATGCGTTAAATATAACTGTTTTGTGCACATTGTGCACATTGTTAGAAATTTGGCATTAAATTTGTGGTGTTGCACTCGTAAGAATGGTTGTTATAATTAAACATGTTTTCAGATATCCCAACACTGATCAGAGAGGTTGAGGCGGAAAGATGTTTGTGGGACTTGAGCTGCAAGGAGTATGCCAACCGTCACCTGAAGGACCTGAAGTGGGATAAGATTGGCCAGGCCTGCGGCTGTACTGGTAAGTGTACAAATCAGCAGCTCGTTTTTGACAATGTAAGTATTATTAAGTATACTAAACTAAATTACTAGGTTCTGTAACAATCATGAGTAGATAATCGTTCCCAAAATTGGTGTGGCCAAAGGGCATTCTAGTGCTATTTTTCCATAGCCTGACAAGATGCTCCAATACATTTGCATTAAACAAAAAATAAGTGTTTGTGTGGCTCGGCCACATCAACTTTGTGACCATAGGTAGGTGTGACCTATGTGTGTACTACATTATCCACCCATGGTAACAATATATACCCACATGTACAGTCACATGATCTTGGAGCATTGGTAACGTTATTAAACAAAGGCAAAAACAAACATACATTGAGAATTGCTGGTTAGTTAAAACAATACCCAGATTACATGGGAACTTGGGAGCTCAATGCCTCCCAGTTAGTTTTGTTTGTCTTAGGATAATATTTACATACAATCGCTATTTACAGGTCTTGCAGCAAAGAACAAATTTAAAAATCAGCGCACCGCCCACAACAGGACGAAGAACCGCTACGTGCCAAGCGGGTCCGGGGCCTAAGAAGCAGCCAGGCCTCGGGGCGGAGGAGGGCCCGATCTGCTTTTCCTCGACGCAGTTCCCCGTCGTGGAGAGTAGGTATCACGTTGTTACTCTGCGTTTCGTCCGTATCCTCCGTGTTCCGCTGGTACATTCTGGTGCTGTGTTGTGTGTCGTCCCTGACCTCTATGTCTCCCCATACATACCGGTGCTGTGTTGTGTGTCGTCCCTGACCTCTGTGTTCCGCTGGTACATACCGGTGCTGTGTTGTGTGTCGTCCCTGACCTCCATGTTCCGCTGGTACATACCGGTGCTGTGTTGTGTGTCATCCCTGACCTCTGTGTCTCCCCCATACATACCGGTACTGTGTTGTGTGTCGTCCCTGACCTCCATGTTCCGCTGGTATGGTACATTCTGGTGCTCTGTTGTGTGTCATCCCTGACCTCTGTGTCTCCCCCATACATACCGGTGCTGTGTTGTGTGTCGTCCCTGACCTCTGTGTCTCCCCATACATACCGGTGCTGTGTTGTGTGTCGTCCCTGACCTCCATGTTCCGCTGGTACATACCGGTGCTGTGTTGTGTGTCGTCCCTGACCTCTGCGTTCCACTGGTACATACCGGTGCTGTGTTGTGTGCCGTCCCTGACCTATGTGTCTCTCCCATACATACCGGTGCTGTGTTGTGTGTCATCCCTGACCTCTGTGTTCCGCTGGTACATACCGGTGCTGTGTTGTGTGTCATCCCTGGCCTCTGTGTTCCGCTGGTACATTCTGGTGCTCTGTTGTGTGTCATCCCTGACCTCTGTGTTCCGCTGGTACATACCGGTGGTGTGTTGTGTGTCATCCCTGGCCTCTGTGTTCCGCTGGTACATACCGGTGCTGTGTTGTGTGTCGTCCCTGACCTCTGTGTTCCGCTGGTACATACTGGTGCTGTGTTGTGTGTCATCCCTGACCTCTGTGTCTCCCCCATACATACCGGTGCTGTGTTGTGTGTCGTCCCTGACCTCCATGTTCCGCTGGTACATTCTGGTGCTCTGTTGTATGTCATCCCTGACCTCTGTGTTCCGCTGGTACATACCGGTGCTGTGTTGTGTGTCGTCCCTGACCTCCATGTTCCGCTGGTACATACCGGTGCTGTGTTGTGTCGTCCCTGACCTCTGTGTTCCGCTGGTACATACCGGTGCTGTGTTGTGTGTCGTCCCTGACCTCTGTGTTCCGCTGGTACATACCGGTGCTGTGTTGTGTGTCATCCCTGACCTCTGTGTTCCGCTGGTACGTACCGGTGCTGTGGTGTGTGGCATCCCTGGCCTCTGTGTTCCGCCGGTACATACCGGTGCTGTGTTGTGTCATCCCTGACCTCTGTGTCTCCCCCATACATACCGGTGCTGTGTTGTGTGTCGTCCCTGACCTCCATGTTCCGCTGGTACATTCTGGTGCTCTGTTGTGTGTCATCCCTGACCTCTGTGTTCCGCTGGTACATACCGGTGCTGTGTTGTGTGCCGTCCCTGACCTATGTGTCTCTCCCATACATACCGGTGCTGTGTTGTGTGTCATCCCTGACCTCTGTGTTCCGCTGGTACATACCGGTGCTGTGTTGTGTGTCGTCCCTGACCTCTGTGTTCCGCTGGTACATACCGGTGCTGTGTTGTGTGTCGTCCCTGGCCTCTGTGTTCCGCTGGTACATACCGGTGCTGTGTTGTGTGTCGTCCCTGACCTCTGTGGTCCGCTGGTACATACCGGTGCTGTGTTGTGTCATCCCTGACCTCTGTCTCCCCCATACATACCGGTGCTGTGTTGTGTGTCGTCCCTGACCTCCATGTTCCGCTGGTACATTCTGGTGCTCTGTTGTGTGTCATCCCTGACCTCTGTGTTCCGCTGGTACATACCGGTGCTGTGTTGTGTGCCGTCCCTGACCTATGTGTCTCTCCCATACATACCGGTGCTGTGTTGTGTGTCATCCCTGACCTCTGTGTCTCCCCATACATACCGGTGCTGTGTTGTGTGTCATCCCTGACCTCTGTGTTCCGCTGGTACATACCGGTGCTGTGTTGTGTGTCGTCCCTGACCTCCATGTTCCGCTGGTACATTCTGGTGCTGTGTTGTGTGTCATCCCTGACCTCTGTGTCTCCCCCATACATACCGGTGCTGTGTTGTGTGTCGTCCCTGACCTCCATGTTCCGCTGGTACATTCTGGTGCTCTGTTGTGTGTCATCCCTGACCTCTGTGTTCCGCTGGTACATACCGGTGCTGTGTTGTGTGTCATCCCTGACCTCTGTGTTCCGCTGGTACATTCTGGTGCTCTGTTGTGTGTCATCCCTGACCTCTGTGTTCCGCTGGTACATACCGGTGCTGTGTTGTGTGTCATCCTCGCATGGGGTATGTTGCTGGCTGCGGAGATGAGGCTGATGGGTGACGAGCAGCGCAGGGCATTTAAGGTCAAGGTGGCGCGAATGCTTGCGGATGTGTGCGATGTTTAACGAAAATACCTTGCACCGATGGTGTGCGAAGGATTTGTGCGTGCGATATTTCAGAGATGTGTGTGCGAAGGATGTTGATACCTGTGCGATTAATCCGTTTGTTCGTCGCCCAATAAAGGTCGCACACTGTTTGCTTGATTCGAATGCTTAAAAGGAGGCCATCCTATGATAAATGTACCGAAAGCAGGCCGTGAAAACTTTACTGTGCCTGCCTTGAAAATCCGCTGGCATCAGTGTTAATCGTTGCCCCGCTTTTTGCGATTCTTTGCATGGATTGACTGGACGGCAAGACGAAAAACGTACTTTTATACGACAGTGACGTATCTCTATTTCCGACTCTGCGACACCAAACATACTCAAACACTGTAGGTACAGGTCAGCAGAGGGCGCGGTATTGCGCCGCCACCGTTTCGCCTGCCACAGCGGCGGCTCCTTAACAGCGAGCCGAGGCAGAAATACCAGAGTAGTCGTCTGGGACGCCGCAGACAACCCGCGACATGTCGGGACCGGATCGGCTGGCGTGCGTGTATCGCCAGTGTTCCCTCGACGTATGACGGTTACGCGCGCAGGCAGCGGGCAGCACAGTGGCGGCGGCGGAGGCGCTCCCACAGCCGGTAGAGCTGCTGGGCGAGTGTGACACGCAGCCCTGGTGCCCGCGCCAGCACCGCTACAGCCGGATGGTGATGCTCCCAAATTTGACCACATTAGACGTGCGGGAGGAACTGGGTTGGTCCGTCAGTTGTACCAACAGTATTCTAAACTTTCTCTACAAAATTCGCACAGCCGGCGATTCACATGCTCTCCCCTCCCTGCTTCATGCTGACTCTGGCCGTTACCCTCGAACAACCTGCCGAGGACGCTGGTATGACCCTCTCACGTGTGAGGCCAAAGTGTCGTTTGCATGAGTTTTACTTCCCTGTCATTTTAATATGTCATACATTTCAACGGCCTCAAGTCTCGGAACAGTCGTTTTATGTTGGAAGGTGATATTATATATGATCAATACATACATAGACATACATAACTAACTCACATCTACTAACATATACTCATACGCCATGTGATAATGTAATTAAACAATGCGATATATTTAAGTGCATTTAAAGGGAAATAATAACCTTTTGATTTTGTTACCAACAATTTCTTAGGCTACCGTTATGTTTTTAAAATTATTTTATTTAAATTTAAGAATTAAATAAAATTATTCCCAAATTCAAAGTTGTAAGTTTGGAAAAAATACAAAACAAGTACCTTGTGTACTTCATGAAGGTCATTGACAAATTCGTCCTTCCCTACCATTGTTAACATCGAGTGCGGCATTTGTGGAGGCTCTGTGACATTTCCGATCAAACTGAGCGCTGCTCGGACACCCGCTAGTAGCGCTTTCGTTCTCCATGGCAACCAGGTGTCAGCCAATCAAAAGCCAGAAAGGGAATACGTTCTGGCTTTTCATTGGCTCACGCCTGGTTGCCATGGAGAACGAAAGCGCTACTAGCGTGCGTTCGAGCGGCGCTCTGATCCGTGAAGCAATCCGTGAAGCATCCGTGATCCACGACTATCAGTATAAGTCATGAATAACAACAACATGCAAACTATACCAACTCGAATAAAATAAGAGCGAAATGAATTGAACCCCAGGCAAGCTAGTATTCGCAAAGCACTCGGCACTCCGCCACAATAGCAAAAGGTGAGAGAAATGCATATTGGATACAATATTATTACGTCACAAGTTTCTGAAGTGTCAACTACTATGAAATACAGTGATAAAATACCTTTAATAATGATTAACAAGAAAATTCAAATTCAAAAACAATAATTTGAATAAGTCTTTAATTAGCTATCAACTCGAAATCAGATATATTTTGCAATGCTACACAAGAATGGCACCAGTGACGTCATTAACAAAGCCTGCTACGGGACTTGGGTATACTAATCAGGAACAACTCGCCAAGTGCGCCGAGATGGTTAAGTGCGCCGAGAAGCATGGCAATGACTTTGTAAACAAATCGCCGACGCTAAATAGGTCGCCGTCGATGTGCATCGATGAGCTTCTGATTTAATTGCCAGTTTTGTGTTATTGTTCGTTAGTTTTTTTTGGGATTTTTTTTTATTTTTCATGATAAAATAAAGCATAGTGTTATATACAGCCACAGACAAACTATACACAACTCCTAATGTTGAAAACAAATGAATCGATTTTCACAAATTGAGGGTCGCAACCACTAACTATGCCGCGTTGATGTGCATCGATGAGCTTCCGATTTTATTGCCACTTTTTCCAATCGCTGTTAGTTTTAGAAGATCGCCGGGCATATAATCACAACAAGCAGAACGCACAATATATTTTCCACTCCATTGCGTAAAAAACAATACGGGAAAAGCCCGCAGTTTGATGAGGACCAAAAGTACTTGACAAAAGGTCAGAAATAGTGCAAGTACCGGTCGTTAAAAGTGTGGAACGCTTATCAACTTTAACTTGAAATATCTTTCGGTAGGAAAGTTTTCATGCAAAATGTGATGAATTTACAATATATTTTGATCTCGTCTGGCGATTTCAAGTGCTAACTCCATTTTAGTGGAAAAAGGTCATTATTTCCCTTTAAATATCACATTGTTAATTCCATTAACAGTTCCATAAGTGATAATAGAATTAAACAATGTGGCATATTTAAAACCATTAAAAAATCCATTAATGCATTGAAATATATCACAATTGTAATTCCATTAATAATTCCATAAGTAACAATGGAATTAAACAATGTGATAAATTTAAATGCATTTAAATATCTAATTTCCCCCCCCCCCTCACACGATAGACTACAAATCTCGGCAATTGCTGGCGATTACCTCGACCAGCGTTGCTATGGTAACCATGACGTCAATGTGACGTAAGCTAAACTCGGCAATTTGGGCGGAGCTTCCGGCCGGCCGGCTGGTTGCCGAGCAGCAGTTGCCGGGCGATCGGTTGCCGAGAAGTTGCCGCAAAAATCGCCCGTGTAACCTAAGCTTTAGTTAAAACGTTTTAACTTAGCTAAAACATTGCAGCTTGGATACCTATTCACAATGTTGCTACTATTAGACCTATGTAGCGTTGAGTGAGAAACTTATTTGTATGCCTAATATTTAAGCAAGTATTAAAGAAGCAATGCTAAATTATGAATGCATATAATTTATAATAAAATACAATATTTCCAGCCAAATAACAGATCATTGCAGATCATCACAAATCACAGAGTATGCAAATATATGCTACTATGCTACTCACTTAGACAGGGTAAGCTACAGAAACATCAGACATGTTGTAGTACCTACCCAACGTTTCATGACATTGGTGGTGTATTGGTGCATTAAAGGGACATTCCCACTTTAACATTAGTTTTGAGTTGAGATAGCCATGTTGTTGGATTTGCTTTGAAATTAAGTAGGGTAGCAGTTAAAACAACCACATAGGTCTATTCGAAGAGAAATTCGAGCTTGGTCTTGACAATTGTAACAAATAAACCCCACATGTATTTGAATAGGGATTTAAAGCCGATGACGTTGTCTCTCTTTACCCAATGGTGATGATAGTCAACTTGTTTTAAGGTAAACCTTGGAGATATTTACGTGTTTCGTTTCTCGATTGCTGGGTGTATTATATTTACCATGGGTTATATCAGGATAACTAGACTTCTATAAAGTGAAACTCTAATGCAATTTTCAAACGATGCCAAGAATTTGATGTGTGGTATCTAGAGCTTTCAGTGACAAGACTTTGGTGGTCAAGTGAGTGTGACACAGTTTACCTGGTACCTGCTTGTATTTGAATTGCCAGAATTGTCTGACAAAAATTGTGCCAAACTTTGGCAGCGTATAGGATTTATCTATAGCTCTATTTAGCTCAATAATGACGTCATCAACCCAAATTTTAAAAACTTCATTATTATAAATTCCGTGAAGTTTTCGAGAAAAAAAAATTTCACCATCGTTTTCAGCAGCACTTACTTCATATTTGTGGGTACAACCAGCGTATATTTGACAACTTTCAGAAAGGTGGCAATGTCCCTTTAAGGTGAAAGGATACCTCACCAATATTGTTATAAGCCCATTTAGTTAGAGGTTCTAAGTGTGGGTATTCACTCAGTAGTGAGATTTTCATCAATGCACAAGATACCTACATATCTGATAATGACAATATAGGTATCGGCTATAATTTTTCCAGAAATTGTCTAGCTACACTAAGGCCTTATAGACTATGTGAATACATACCAATATCATGTCCTATGGCTGATATCTTGGTAACGGTACAGCTGGCATCACCAGTCGTGGCTGGCGTCTCATGAAAATCAAGGTTCAAGGTAACTATAAATCAAGGTTGGTCTGGATACATATGGAAGCCCTAGATGACCACAATGACATCACTAGATTGTGGGATAATGGCTGGCACAACCTAACCTAACCTAACACTGCCATTAAAGGAAATAGTTCACCTTCAGAAAATTTATCAGAACAGGAATTTATTATATTTTGTAATACAGTTTTTGTTCTTTCTTTTCAAAAATGGTCCTACATCGCGCCAATTCAGGACAGAAGGTCGTAAATTATTAAGTTTATGGTGTGCATTATTGGTCTGCACATGCTCCATGCAGTGCTGGCACTTTCAGATGGTATGGTATATTATATATATGCGCCGCATTTCTTCGCCAAAAAGTAAAATATCTTCGGCTGGAGAGTCTTTTCAGACAAGAACAGTTGCAGATAGGGATTTCTCAACACAGGCTACAAAACTGCTATTTCAGTTAAAAACCCATGTTGAAGGTGAACTATTCCCTTTAAGTCTGATCTGGACGAAACCTAAGATTCGCTTGTAGCCATAAGTCTGAACTCGGGGTCGCCAGCCATAATCCCATAATCTAGTGATGTCATCATGGTCATCTAGGGCTTCCATATGTATCCAGACCAACCTTGATTTATAGTAACTTTGTACCTTTATTTTTGTGAGATGCCAGCAGTGACCAGTGATGCCAGCTGTACTGTTACTGATATCTTTAAAAGTAAGCCCTTAACTGTTCAATTCACAAGAGTGGCAACATGGCTGCTGAAATAATTTTGCTCTGACCATGCTGTGATAATTCTCATGTCTTATCTATCCAAGAGAGGATATCAGGAAAATTAGATACCATAAACTGAAGCAGCAAGCCAGATATAAAAAATAACAGCCACATTGTGTAATTTTCCTCACAATTTTGTGTGCATTGTGTGAGCATCTAACTGCACCATATGTGCCCATAGGCCACCCATAGGCCGCAATCAACAAATTTTAGACACATACATATATTGTCAGACATTCCATGATATACTTGGGGCTAGTAGTCTCACACTGCACAATGCACATTGCAATTTAATGTACACTCTTTCCATGAGTGGGCACATACACACAAACACACATGTACAGGATAATCAGGATAATCATAATATTATTATATTGAGGAAATATTATCTTATGGGCAAGCAAAACTATTGGTGTTTGCCCTGAGTGAGAGTAAATGCACACATAACCACTTAAATTATTGGGTTTTGGTGTCCATATGTTACAATCACGATCGATACCAGTACTAAGAACGTAGTTCACTACTCACCTGGAAATCCACTAATTGACCAGGAAACTCAGTTACTTCATATTCTCCAGTGACCAGAGTCTTGGCATGAACTTTTTCAACAAGACACTTGTGATTATTGGGTTGCAATTGAAACATAATAGCTTCAACATGCATCAAACCAGCCAGGGCAATGGTTAATCCCAACAAACACTGCATGTTGAGGGTTCTAAGTACCGTACAAATGTTAAATTATAACGGATATCAGTTCTGGTATGTTCTTAAACGAAACGCAAGCACACAAATATCCAGCTTATTCAATATCGCACCCGTTTTCACATAACACTATCACTCAGTACCAGTACGGTTACAAACAAAAGGCGACAAAACAAAATGCTTTCACCGGTTCATTTCGCCGCAATTTCGCCGCCGCATTCGCCTACGTGTTATGTGTTTTTCGCTACCATATCAAGGCAACCGAGACCACTTCCCTATTGTATGAAGGATTTCCCCCAATTTATAAAAGTGACGCAAACTATGTGGCAAAGCTGGCGTTCGAGGCTGACCAGTGACCGCAGGCACCAGCAGTCGGATCGGGATGATTCAAACGTCATTCGGCAATTTAGAATGTGAGAGGTCAATTTAGAATGTGACCTAACTTGACCTCTCCGTGACGTCATATGCCACCATAATGGTAAATGAGATGTTTCTGACATCAGGTTACCCAGAGATGCCGAATGGCGTTTGAATCGTCCCAATCCGTCAGCTGGTGCCTGAGATATCGCTTCGACGACCGCGATTCTCGCCGCCATCTTCTATTTCAAATTCATATAACTCAAAAAATTACCGACAGATATCCTATGTTTTGGTGTCAAACGATCCACTATTGTGTTGGCTTAAATGTCACGAAGTAGCAATGGCCTGCCTCTATTCGTTTACGAGTTATTTACGAAAAACATGTGCCGCTGTATTCGTCTCCAACCGGACACTATATAGTGACGTCATCGCCGGCCCATGCCCTCAGGGCAAAACAAGAAAGGCTTCGTTTCGAAAAACTAGAGCGAAGTAAGAAATTTGGACTTCGATTTGTGAATGACGAAAGTCCATTATTTATAAATTTCATCTGACCCCCCAACAGGTGTTCCCTACCTTATTCCCCTCCCCCCAAAAAAACTGCTAAATTTGCCTATATAGGCAAACATATGTTTTGCTACCCCACCCCAACCGTTCCGGGAGGTTGTGAATTTTTGTCCCGGGAAGCAGTGGCGGTGTAACGGAAGTTGGCATGTAACGGAAGTATGTAACGGAAGTTGGACCATATTCAGCCCAGATTCGTGCTACCATATATGAAGGAAAACTTTACCAGCCAAAATGTATTAAATATCCATCAAAAACAAGGGATATCATTCGAAAGCTCTCGTCGCAACGAACACAGCCATACCCTTGAACTTTCCCTATATTGCCCTCGAAAGGCCCCAGATCCGTCCGAAAGTGCAGTCACTCAAACTCGCTGAGTTAGCGGGACGCGGCGATTTCAACCAAACTCAGGGAAATAGTAGAAGAGCACATGCCGGAACCGAAAATCATAGTCCCTATTCGTGACATTTTCAAATTTGACCTTCAGGGCCACTCAAGCTTGCAAAATTACCCCTTCTCCCATGATAACATGCAGTCACTCAAACAATAATAAGTAACAACAGGACGCACCAATAAGCTCAGGGGGTCCGCTCCGCCTATTTAACATGGGGAAAAAGGGCGACAAATATTAGCAACGTCCGCAGCTTGGTCTTGTTCACGCATCTGCTCATGAGCCAGGTTTTGCTGCCAACAGCTTTTTGGCCAATCAGCGTCTGACACTCTCCACGCTCATTGGTCGACGGCTGGTGACGAGGATGAGGGTCAGAATAGCCGAACATCATTTGCTTACGTAACGTTAATTGCATGGCGCCGTGCGAGGGCATGGGTGTCTAGGAGCTTTTCGAGGATTTTTCCTAGTTTGAGAAAACGTTATGAGAGTTATACAAATGTATATGTGAAATGTGAATGTGAAAGGTCAATTAATTCTGATGCGATGTAACGCGACGTATTTACTATTTAGGGACCGCACGGGGCGGGAGAGCTCCTGCCACGTACAGCGCCCTGGCGCGTGCGTTGCCAGGCAACTAGAGTTGCAGAATTCTGGTCCCAACGTCCCAGCGCTGGGACCAGACCTGATCACAGCCGTGACTGAAGCTGTGACTGGCGAGGCCAGCGCCATAGGGTTAGCATTGCAGCGCCGTGACTAAAGCTGTGACTTGCCAGCTCATGCCGTGGCCGTGACTGGGCTGTGACCAAAGATCTCGGATTTTCTGCACTGGTCTCCACAGGCAAAAACACATTGCGTCTCGCCGCGGCACCCACTAGCGGATCCAGGGGGAGGGGGGAGGGTATGGCGGTCATGCCCCTCCCCCCGACAAACCTGAAATCGGCGCAAAATTGACACATTTCCTGATATAGAACAAAATCCAAGCAACTTTTACTAAGGAAAGTTTGTTTTAAATCAGCTATCAATGCATAAGCAAGCGAAATCCGATGAGTTTTCAGAATTGTGTGAGACTTTTTGGAATCCCCCCCCCCCAAAAAAAAGTTCCCTCCCCCCACCACCACCGTTCTGGATCCGCCAATGGCGGCGCCTGGTGGGCCGGCGTCGGCTGGAGACGCGGTGAGCGGGCGGGATGGTGTGGTGCGGAGACGCGGGCGGGAAGTGTAATTTTAAACAGTTACTTTGAATTGCTTGAATGCATTTGACAATCGACTTATCTAATCAGATTTTCATGAAACTCGTCAAAAAGGATGAGAATATCTATTTTGTGGGTATGCTTTGGCCTTTGCCAAGAACTGTCAGACGTTATCATCGCAAATTGTCAACTATTATATCAGCAACTTTGTTTTATTTATCAGGTAAGCCTAGTGCAATTTTCCCTTAGCCATAATATGGGCCGCATGATTTAAATCTATATTACTATTTGAGTAAGGTGCGTGTGTATGTATGTATGTATGTATGTATGTATGTATGTATGTATGTATGTATGTATGTATGTATGTATGTATGTATGTATGTATGTATGTATGTATGTATGTATGCACTGGCGGATCCAGCCGTCGGTTTTGGGGGGGGCAACTTTTTGTGGCAAAAAGGTACCCCCATTTTTTTCTCCGCGGATTTGGGCCGGTTACCTTATTTTGGTATTCGAGCATAAGAAATTCACTTTTCAAATTCACAACAACAACAAAAAATGGGGTTAAAAAAAAAATTGGAAATCCGAGAGCCATTTTGAAGAAAATGTCTGTTCCCTTCTTTTCGCGTGTTTTATTTGCAATTTGCTTGAAAACTCTGATTTCTACGATTTGCCAAACATTTATCGTTTTTCCACCAAAAATGGCATGACATGACGTCATTAAAACGTCATTATCTCCCAAAATACTACATCAATTGCATTTAGAGTTGGTGAGAAGACTTAGACTTGATGCAGGATAAGGTACTGAAAGTTTTACGTTGATATCTATCATAGTTTTCAGGTTATTGAGAAAATCAGGGAGGGGAAGATTCTGCCCTCCCCCCCCCCCCCCCCCCCCCCCGCGGGTTCGGACAACAAATCACATAGAGGTCAAAGGTCAAAGTCACGGGGACGAATACGATATTTTAAGCTTCGGTACCAGCTTGTGTACCATCTAGTTTTTGTTTTCGTTTACCGTCCGATTTGCTCGCAATGGGAAAAAAGGACTGGCCAGCACCCCACCTTGCGTCAGGAGAAACAAAAAATCACCTAGAGGTCCAAGGTCAAGGTCACGGGGACGAATACGAATTTTAAGCTTCGGTACCTGCTTGTGTACCTTCTAGTTTTTTCGTTTACCGTCCGATTTGCTCGCAATGGGGAAAAAGGGACTCGCCGGCAACCCACCTTGCGTCAGGAATAACAAAAAAATCACCTAGAGGTCAAAGGTCAAGGTCTCGGGGACGAATACGAGATTCTAAGCTTCGGTACCAGCTTGTGTACCCTCTAGTTTTTTCGTTTACCGTCCGATCTGCTCGCAATGGAAAAAAAGGGATTCGCTGGCACCCTAGTTTGCGTCAGGAAAAACAAAAAATTACATAGAGGTCAAAGGTCAAGGTCACGGGGACGAATACGAGATTTTAAGCTTCGGTACCAGCTTGTGTACCCTCTAGTTTTTTTAGTTTACCGTCCGATTTGCTTGCAATTGGCAAAAAGGGACTCGACGGCACCCCAGCTTGCGTCAGGTAAAACAAAACATCACCTAGAGGTCAAAGGTAAAAGTCACGGGGACGAATACGAGATTCTAAGCTTCGGTACCAGAATGGTGTACCCTCTAGTTTTTAGTTTACAATCCGATTTGCTCGCAATGGAAAAAAAGGAACTCGACGGCACGTTAGCTTGCGTCAGGAAAAACAAAAAGTCATCCAGAGGTCAAAGGTCAAGGTCACGGGGACGAATACGAGATTATTCACAGTCGCGGCCGGGTCGGCGCGCTAGACGGGCGACCCCCGGCCGCTCCGCACTGTCTTCTGATTAATCGGGGAATTCGACACCCTGCTTCGTGAAATTTAGTGTCTACGTGCTCTTATCTTCTAGTTCATCTGCGTGCTACATCATATAAACTGTGAGTTGTGTTTTCGATCTATTATCTACCTCAGAAGATTTGTGATTTGAAACCTGCGTGAACAACCAAGCCGGAAGACAGAAACCTCGGTCTGTGTCAGAAAGTGTGTGAACGCTTCAAGATTTGTTTCAAATAAGTGTCTTTTTTCTCTATGGTGCGGCAGTGATATTACGTGCTCGAAATATTGCATTTCTTCAAGAGTCCTGCTTCAATGTTCTAGAACTACTTTTTCCAACGCATACCAACGCAACAGAGCGGACGAACACCACCAGCCCTGGCCATCGCCATGGCAACCCCCCTTGACCAGGGGACTGCCGCCGCAGTGCCGCCCGGATAAAGTCAACAAATGCCAGGCGGCCAAACGGTCACCGGGGCACGTTCCCGGCGGCCGGCGCGGCGGGGAGCCCGGGGCGGGTGGCGGGCCCGCCGAGCGAGAGAGAGAGGGAGCAGCGACCAGCCGACTGCTCTCGGCACTGGGGACCCCAATGGGCCCTGTCGTGTAGTGTGCCAACAACCGCCCGTCACCACGATAGAGACAGAGACGCAAGTCAGAGACGAGCCGCCGACGCCCGCTACTCCGTCAGACCGAGCGGCGGCGGTGGCCGCCGACCCACCCGACGCGACTACCAGCGAGCGGCCGGGGCCGGCGCTCGCCGCAACCGACCGACAACAAGATCGGCACACCTTGCAAGGGGAGGCCGCCACAGCACCTCTGGTCAGCGCTGCCGGCCAGCATCCGGTTGCACAGGCGCACAACGCAACTGAAGTGACACGCCAACCTCATGGCTCTGATACGATTGAACGCGGGGCCTTATACATCATGGCGTTGAACATTTTAAGCCTAAAACCTAAGATTTTAGACCTCCGTCATGATTTAGAATTATTAAATTGTGATATTGCTGTGCTCACAGAAACATGGCTTCGCCCCGAAACTTGCTCACGCTTCGTCACGTTCCCGGGGTTTTCTCTGCACCGTGCCGACCGTCCAGACGGTAGTGGTTACGGGGGAATAGCTGTACTGATAAAAAACAATTTGAAAGTAAAACCACTTAAATCAGTTGTAGGTGCCAAAAACGACGGCAAAATAGAAACGTTTTGGTTACAAGTCAGTAACTCGCACGGTCGTCGTTTTAACCTAGGTTGCGTATATAGACCTCGACACACCGTAGCCGCCATATCAGCCGACCTCGATTTTCTTGAAACTCAAGTGCAACGCGTGTTTCTTTCGTCCACTGACAATATTGTAATAACTGGCGACCTTAACTGCAACCTTCTAGCGTCCGACAGCGATATATGTAAATCGAGATTTAATCAGTTCCTAGACAGCCTGGCCCTGCACCAGCACGTGACTAGTCCCACATACGAGTCTGGATCTCTACTTGATGTGTTTGTGTCCAATACGGGAAACTTTTTGAGTGACGTATCTGTCTGTCCATGTCCCTATAGTGATCACTGTATCATCCAAGCTAAATTGTCCATCCCCAAGCCTCGCCGTAAGCCGATTTTCGTCTCATCCGCCTACATCGCATTAATATATCGGCTTTTCACGCTGCTCTCAGAGCCACTGACTGGAGTGGAGTGTTCTCACGCGTGGAAGTGTCAGACCAGTGGTCTGCATTCATAAATTGTCTCCTCCCCATCCTCGACCATCACGCACCTCTAAAACGTATCAAAATTCGTAACCCTTCCGCTCCCCCTGTATCTGACACCACTCGCAACCTGATGGCACAGCGTCGCAGACTTCTTGTCCATAGTGGTAGGACCCCTGAGTTCATTGCGCTTAACAAACAGGTCCGTTCTGCCATTCGTCACGACACAAGGCAGGACATCGCCAGGAGAGTGCGTGAGCTGGGTCCTACCACCATATTTCGGAATGTACGTCAAATCATAGCGGGCAAGAAGTCTGCCGACCGCATCGTGCCAGAGGCCACCCCTGACGAGCTAAACCAGTACTTTGTGGGCGTTGGTCCCCGGGTTGCGAGTGAGGTCCGGGCCAGGGGTGAGCCCCCCTCTCTCCCTGTCCGTCTACCTCGTGTCGGCACATGTGCCTTCAAACTACAGCCTATCTCTCTGTCCGCTCTACGGTCCTTCCTCAACTCAATGAAAAATTCAGGGGCCTGTGGTGCTGACGGCATCTCTATTCAGGTAATAAAGCTTTGCTTTGCTGCTATCGGCTCCGTTTTACTCCATATCATCAATACTAGCCTATCTTCCGGCGAATACCCAGCGCCCTGGAAACATTCCATTATTCATCCAATACACAAAGCCGGCAGCCAGTCCGAAGCTTCCAATTTTCGCCCTATCTCCATTGTATCTGCCTTCCCAAAGCTCATTGAGCGTATTGTGCAACGTCAGCTTTACTCATACATGTCGGATAACCACCTGTTCTCCTCATCCCAGCACGGGTTCCGCTCCCTGTTCTCTACTGAGACCGCCCTTCTGACTGTTTCTGATCACATCCTCTCGGCTATTGACCACCAGGAACTCACCCTTCTCTGTCTCCTCGATTTATCCAAGTGCTTCGATGTCATCGACCATTCTATGCTCCTCTCTAAACTACGTACATATAACATCGATCCCACCTGGTTTACATCATACCTCTGCGGTCACACTCAGTCTGTCTGTACGGCTGATGGGAGTGGGAACCTTCATTTCTCCAGGCCTCTCCCCAACTCTATCGGAGTTTTTCAAGGCTCGTCTCTTGGGCCTTTACTTTTTCAAATATTCGCTAACGATATGTGCCTGTTCGCGGGGGATGCTCATGTGGTCCAGTACGCTGATGACACTCAAATTTTGTTATCCGGCAAAAAACACCAACTCAATGATCTGGTCAGTAAATTGGAGGACACCCTGAGTGCACTTGATACCTGGTTTCACTCTCATGGTCTCAAAGTAAATACAAGCAAGACCGAATTAATAGCGTTCGGATCCCGCCAAAATTGTCGCGACCTTTACCCTGTTGCTGTTCAGTTCCGCGAAGACATAGTACAAGAGAGCTCATACGTCAAAAATTTAGGTGTTCTGTTTGATAAGCACTTCACATGGGACTCACACGTGTCTTCCCTGGTAAAAAAATGTAGTGGTATCCTCATTGGGCTATCGCACGTGCGGCACAGCATCCCCCGCGAGCTGTTGCCACTTCTTGTAAATGCCTTGGTCGTTTCACACGTTCGGTACTGTTTAGCGGTATTTGGCAATGGCTCGCAGAGGAACATACAACGCCTTGACAAAATTCTAAATTTTGCCCTTCGTGTCATATCTGGCAAACGTAAATTTGATCACATCTCTGACGTGCGAGCTGAGCTTGGCTGGCCCACTGCCCAGCAGCTATACAGACAGCACTCCCTAAATCTACTACACACAATTCGAAACACCGGGGAACCACAGGCTCTTGCTTCCCAGCTTCATGTCAATTCTGATCTCCGCTCCCGCTCTACGCGACAGAACTCTGACCTGGCCCTTCCACGCGTGAGGACAGAGGCTGGCAAGCGCCGATTTCTATATCATGTTGTGCAAAATTACAATGAGCTGCCTTTAGCGACACGTCACTCAGCCATGCCCGCATTCAAAAGAGCGATACAGAACATGCCTCAACCAGAGTAGCCTGATGTATATAACGTAATGTGCGTGTGAGAGCATTGCAGTGTATGTGATGTAATGTGTATGTGAGAGTATTGAAGTATGTGCTGTATGGGAGTATGTGCTGTAGTGAAACTGTCTTCATTTTATATTAGGATGAGTGTACCATTCGTGTTGTCCATGCTTGTATGTGGCTCCGGAATAGCCCGCTTCGGCGTGGATGGGGTCCAACGTCAAATACAAATACAAATACAAATTATAAGCTTCGGTACCAGCATGGTGTACCCTCTAGTTTTTTGGTTTACCGTCCCATTTGCTCGCAATGGACAAACATGGACTCGCCGGCACCTTAGCTTGCGTCAGAAAAAAAAATCACATAGAGGTCAAAGGTCAAGGTCACGGGGACGAATACGAGATTTTAAGCTTCAGTACCAGCTTGTGTACCCTTTAGTTGTTTTTAGTTTACCGTCCGATTCGCTTGCAATGGGCAAAAAGGGACTCGACGGCACCCCAGCTTGCGTCAGGTAAAACAAAACATCACCTAGAGGTAAAGGTCAAGGTCACGGGGACGAAAACGAGATTTTAAGCTTCGGTGCCTGCTTGTGTACCCTTTAGTTTTTGTTTTCGTTTACCGTCCGATTCACTCGCAATGGGCAAAAAGGGACTTGCCGGCACGTTAGCTTGCGTCAGGAAAAACAAAAAGTCACCCAGAGGTCAAAGGTCAAGGTCACGGGGACGAATACGAGATTTTAAGCTTCGGTACCAGCATGGTGTACCCTCTAGTTTTTTGGTTTACCGTCCCATTTGCTCGCAATGGACAAAAAGCGACTCGCCGGCACCCCACCTTGCGTCAGGAAAAACAAAAAATTGCCTAGAGGTCCAAGGTCAAGGTCACGGGGACGAATACGAGATTTTAAGCTTCGGTACCAGCTTGTGTACCTTCTAGTTATTTCGTGTACCGTCCGATTTGCTCACAATGGGAAAAAAAGGACTCGCCGGCACCCCACCTTGCGTCACGAATAATAAAAAATCACCTAGAGGTCAAAGGTCAAGGTCACGGGGACGAATACGAGATTCTAAGCTTCGGTACCAGCTTGTGTACCCTCTAGTTTTTTCGTTTACCGTCCGATCTGCTCGCAATGAAAAAAAGGGACTCACTGGCACCCTAGCTTGCGTCAGGAAAAACAAAACATTACATAGAGGTCAAAGGTCAAGGTCACGGGGACGAATACGAGATTTTAAGCTTCGGTACCAGCTTGTGTACCCTCTAGTTTTTTTAGTTTACCGTCCGATTTGCTTGCAATTGGCAAAAAGGGACTCGACGGCACCCCAGCTTGCGTCAGGAAATACAAAACATCACCTAGAGGTCAAAGGTAAAGGTCACGGGGTCGAATACAAGATTCTAAGCTTCGGTACCAGCATGGTGTACCCTCTAGTTTTTTTTTAGTTTACAATCCGATTTGCTCGCAATGGGCAAAAAAGAACTCGCCGGCACGTTATATTGCGTCAGGAAAAACACAAAGTCATCCAGAGGTCAAAGGTCAAGGTCACGGGGACGAATACGAAATTCTAAGCTTCGGTACCAGCATGGTGTACCCTCTAGTTTTTTCGTTTACCGTCCGATTTGCTCGCAATGGGCAAAAAGGGACTCGCCGGCACCTTAACTTGCGTCAGGAAAAAAATAAAACATCACTTAGAGGTCAAAGGTCAAGGTCACGGGGACGAATACGAAATTCTAAGCTTCGGTACCAGCATGGTGTACCCTCTAGTTTTTCGTTTACCGTCCGATTTGCTTGCAATGGGCAAAAAGGGACTCGACGGCACCCCATCTTGCGTCAGGAAAAAGAAAACATCACCTAGAGGTCAAAGGCCAAGGTCACGGTGACGAATACGAGATTTTAAGCTTCGGTACCAGCTTGTGTACCTTTAGTTTTTTGTTTACCGTCCGATTTGCTTGCAATGGGCAAAAAGGGACTCGACGGCACCCCAGCTTGCGTCAGGAAAAACAGAACATCACCTAGAGGTCAAAGGTTCCACCTTCATCAGGTAGAGGTCAAAGGTCACGGGGACGAATACGAAATTTTAAGCTTCGGTACCAGCTTGTGTACCCTCTAGTTTTTTTTTGTTTACCGTCTGATCTGCTCGCAATGGAAAAAAGGACTCGCTGGCACCCTAGCTTGCGTCAGGAAAAACGAAAAATCACATAGAGGTCAAAGGTCAAGGTCACGGGGACGAATACTAGATTTTAAGCTTCGGTACCAGCTTGTGTACCCGCTAGTTTTGTTTCGTATACCGTCCGATTTGCTTGCAATGGGCAAAAGGGGACTCGTTAGCACCCCAGCTTGCGTCAGGTAAAACAAAACATCATCCAGATGTCAAAGGTCAAGGTCACGGGGACGAATACGAGATTTTAAGCTTCGGTACCAGCTTGTGTACCTTCTAGTTCTTTCGTGTACCGTCCGATTTGCTCACAATGGGAAAAAAGGACTCGCCGGCACCCCAGCTTGCGTCAGGAAATACAAAACATCACCTAGAGGTCAAAGGTAAAGGTCACGGGGACGAATACGAGATTTTAAGCTTCGGTACCAGCTTGTGTACCCTGTAGTTGTTTAGTTTACCGTCCGATTTGCTTGCAATTGGCAAAAAGGGACTCGACGGCACCCCAGCTTGCGTCACGAATAATAAAAAATCACCTAGAGGTCAAAGGTCAAGGTCACGGGGACGAATACGAGATTTTAAGCTTCGGTACCAGCTTGTGTACCCTCTAGTTTTTTTTTCTTTTACCGTCCGATTTGCTCGCAATGGGCAAAAAGGGACTCGCCGGCACGCTAGCTTGCGTCAGGAAAAACAAAACATCACCTAGAGGTCAAAGGTCAAGGCCACGGGGACGAATACGAGATGTTAAGCTTCGGTACCGGAGCTTACAATCTCGAAAAAAACTAGAGGGTACACAAGCTGGTACCGAAGCTTAAAATCTCGTATTCGTCCCCGTGACCTTGACCTTTAGGTGATGTTTTGTTTTTCCTGACGCAAGCTGGGGTGCCGGCAAATCTCTTTTTTGCCTATTGCGAGCAAATCAGACGGTAAACGAAAAAAGTAGAGGGTACACAAGCTGGTACCGAAGCTTAGAATCTCGTATTCGTCCCCGTGACCTTGACCTTTGACATCTGGATGACTTTTTGTTTTTCCTGACGCAAGCTAACGTGCCGGCGAGTCCCTTTGTGCCCATTGCGAGCAAATCGGACGGTAAACGAAAAAACTAGAGGGTACACAATCTGGTACCGAAGCTTAAAATCTCGTATTCGTCCCCGTGACCTTGACCTTTTACCTATAGGTGATTTTTTGTTTTTCCTGACGTAAGGTGGGGTGTCGTCGAGTCCCTTTTTGCCCATTGCGAGCAAATCGGACGGTAAACGAAACAAACTAGAGGGTACACCATGCTGGTACCGAAGCTTAAAATCTCGTATTCGTCCCCGTGACCTTGACCTTTGACCTCTGGATGACTTTTTGTTTTTCCTGACGCAAGCTAACGTGCCGGCGAGTCCCTTTTTGCCCACTGCGAGCAAATCGGACGGTAAACGTAAAAACTATCGGGTACACAAGCTGGTATCGAAGCTTAAAATCTCGTATTCGTCCCCGTGACCTGGACCTTTGACCTCTAGGTGATTTTTGTGTTTTTTTCTGACGCAAGCTGGGGTGCCGGCGAGTCGTTTGAGCCCCGTTGCGATTAAATCGGACGGTAAACGAAACAATTAGAGGGTACCCCGTGCGATGACATTTCAGTGACCTCTGGAGGTCAAATCATTTGTCCTAGGTCAAAACGGAGTGCATATTCGTGCATAACTCGATGAGATCTACCCATATGCTAAGTTTGGGGAAAATCGGAACTCGATGCTGAAAACGAATACGAATACGACGCTAACTTGACGCACATGGCCAAACTTACCTTCAGAAGTATTATATTTACCCAGGGAGGGTGTCATCCCTATCTCCGTAACGTGTCCACTTCTACTTATGACGTCACCCCAGTAGTCAATTCTGGCGCATGTCGTCTGCAGTCGGTTAAAACTGTTTTTCGCAAATAACTTTTTGACAAATATAGATACAGCAATGATTTGGATGTCATCGTGTTCGCCTCGTCAGAACACGTCGATTCATTCAAATTCCATGTGGTTTAGGTCAAATAAAAATTGCATCGAAGGGGCGGGGCTTAGAGCCTCAGCTGGTGACCGCCGAACCGCATGGGGACCGTAAACAAGGCCCTGACCTTTGATGACCTCTAGTGACCTCAATATTGATCTGAGCCTAAAATGATCCAAAGATTTATATTTACCTTGTTTTGAGCTTTTCAACGCTGTCTTTTCCTTTTTCGTAACATTTTTACTTTCCGAGTTAGATGATATTTATTTCTCCCGAAATAGCATTAACTGCAATGGCGGAGGAGGCCGATGGATCCACATGACGTCACGCTCTGACGTCATGATCACACAGAATCGCCGGATGACTCTACCTCCTATATATGGCCTTGTATTTACCGTGCTTCAGACAACGCTTATATATGTCCTAGCCTTCGGATTGTGTCTTGCGCCACTAATGTTTCTTTTGCCTATGTCGATTGCTACCAAATTACTTCCATATTTGTTCACCAAATAATTACTTTTATCACAAAGATAAAAAATAAGGTATCGTTTAGTCATTAACGATCACTTTTTGAGTGAACCTTTTGGGGGGGGGGCCAAACAGGCCACTTTGGGCTTGGGGGGGGGGGGGGCGGCCGCCCTAAATGCCCCCCCCCCCTGGATCCGCCAGTGTATGTATGTATGTATGTGGCCATTTTGCAGTTTTGTTCTTTGCTCAGCTGTGCAGCCTAAACTATTGCGAGAAGATGGATGAAATTTTCACACGATCCAGGTGACATTTCAACGACGTGCTGTGTCAAGACACGGGCTCGCCAGGGTGCATAATGAGCGCGTGGCGCGAGCTG
>JAXIVJ010002291.1:45000-113050 GCA_036785665.1 Chirona hameri
ATACGAGCTACGGGAACGGGCTACGGGCTACGGGCTACGGGTTGCGGGTTACGGGCTACGGGCTACGGGCTACGGGCTACGGGCTACGGTCTACGGGCTACGGGCTACGGGCTACGGGCTACGGGCTACGGGCTACGGGCTACGGGCTACGGGCTACGGGCTACGGGCTACGGGCTACGGGCTACGGGCTACAGGCTACGGGCTACGGGCTGCGGGCTACGGGCTACGGGCTACGGGATATGGGCTATGGATTATGGGCTACGGGATACGGGCTACGGAATTCAGGATACGGGATTCAGGAACGGGATACGGGATTCACGAACGGGCTACGGGCTACGGGCTACGGGCTACGGGCTACGGGCTACGGGCTACGGGCTACGGGCTACGGGCGACGGGCAACGGGCTACGGAAACGGGGAAAGGGCTACGGCAACGGGATACGGGATACGGGAACTTGGTTACCTTCGCATTGCGGAGCAAGCGGGCCACACTTGTTCAGACTATTTGAGTGTTATCACTGTTTGAGTATTGTATGTGGTGGCTGTCCGGTCTGCCATCGTGAGCCAAAGGACGGTTAACTTTGCCGGCCCAAAATGTGAATAGTTTGAGTCCGATGACAATTTTCTCAACGGCATAAGATACATCGTTCAATTTGTGACAGATTGTTATCTTAATTGTAACAATAGGTCGGCAAATGAAGAAAGCAGGCGACACTCACCGGAGGAACGTGCGCGTTGGCGTTTTACGTACGGCGGTCCGGCCGGAATCGCCGGTCAGTGGAATTTGCCGGTCCATAACTTTAAAAAGAAAATTGGGTTGCATTGCGATTTTTCCAAAGTTATCCAATACATCGCTTAATTTGTGGTATATAGACATCTTAAGTGTAACAATCGGCCGGTATACGAAGGAACCAAGCGGGGGAAAAACGAGGGGAGTACGCGGCCGGCCGGAATCACCGGGCAGCAAACTGTTCCGGCCCATAACTTTAAAATTTTGGGTCGGATTGCCATTTTCGCAACGGCACCCAATACAACGCTTAATTTGTGGTAGATAGACATCTTAAGTTTAAAAATCAGCCGACAAAGAAAGGAACCAAGCGACAAAAAAGCGGGAGGGGTCTACGCGTTAACCCTAGGCGACCGGCCGGCCGGCCGCGAGACCCTCCTCCGCGCCACAGCAGCTGCGGGGTCGTTGCAGCTAAATTACGAGTTGTCGCCCCTTTTTCGGCCGGAGCGGTCTACCTGGTTTACATAGCCTTGAATTAGCTCAAGACTCCGCATACTGGTGTACAAATGTCTTCCGCACATTTCCAGAAAGTGGCAACATGTGTGACACGCAAAGGTACAGCCTCCAGACTCCAGAAGCCGTCAAGCTTTCCAGTTCTTTTCAATATATATATATATATATATATATATATATATATATATATATATATATATATATATATATATATATATATATATATATATATATATATATATATATATATATATATATATATATATATATATATATATATATATATATATATATATATATATATATATATATATATATATATATATATATATATATATATATATATATATATATATATATATATATATATATATATATATATATATATATATATATATATATATATATATATATATTCGCTGAGGTGGCGGGACGCGGAGATTCAACCAAACTCAAAGAAATAATAGAACAGCACATGCCGGATCCGAAAATCATAGTCCCTATTCGTGACATTTTCAAATTTGACCTTCACGGCCACTCAAGCTTGCAAAATTGCCCCTTCTCCCATGCTAACATGCAGTCACTCAAACGATAATAAGTAACAAAAGGACGCACCAATTAGCTCAAGACTCCGCATACACTGAGAGAAAAAGATACTATGGGTCTTACCAGCCCCCCTAGTAAAGCCCTTCTACCACCCAAGATACCACCCTTCGAGGCCTGGTGCTAATGGTAGTATTCAGTACCAGGCTCTCACCCATGGTAGAGACCCTAGTATGATCTGCCTACTAGAGTGCCTACCAGGGGCTCACCCTTGAACCAGCCTTGAACTACCCCCTGCATTCGGCACACGCGCGACAAGCTGCCTACTAGAGTGCTTACCAGGGGGCTCGCCCTTTTACCAGGCCTTTACAGGGAATAGTTCACCTTTAACATGGGGTTTTGGACTGAGATAGCAGATTTGTAGAGCAGATCTAAAAATGGTTTGTGGTGAAAGCATTACCTCTCTACGTTAAGTAATTTCGACACAGGACTAGTGGGCCCGATTTCAATCCCGCTGTTCCGGGCCACGATCGGGGAATGAACGCTCGCCGCCGCGCCGCCGGAGACAGGTAAACTCTCTGGCACGTAGTCTCTGGTCACAACGCCTCGTTAATATCCGCTCAGCCGCCCGGGCGGCGCGGCGGCCCCTTGTCAGAGACTGTACTTGGCGTCAGGCGGGGAGGGGCGGAGCCAGAACGCCAGCTGCTATCGTACGATTTCTCGTGAAATAGAAAGAGAAACTTACTTCTTTCTCCACATATATCCATCAGTTGTCCAAACCAAAGTCATATTCATAGTTTTGAGCTCAAGATGCACCTAATGGGTGAACTTCAAGACAATTTTCAATGTGACCTATTCCCTTTAAAGGAAATAGTTCACCTTCGGAACATTTTTCAGAACACGATTTTATTATATTTTGTAATACAGTTTCTTTTTTTCTTTTCAAAAATGGTCCTACATCGCGCCAATTCAGGACAGAAGGTCGTAAATTATTAATTGTATGGTGTGCGTTATTGGTCTGCGCATGCTCCCTGGCAGTGCTGGCACTTTCAGACGGTACGGTACATCATATATGCGCCGCATTCCTTCGTCAAAAAGTCAAATATCTTCCGCTGGAGAGTCTTTTCAGCCAAGAAAAGTTGCAGATAAGGATTTCTCAACATGGGCTACAAAACTGCTATTTCAGTTCAAAACCCATGTTGAAGGTGAACTATTTCCTTTAACTACCCTCTGAATTCGGCACACGCGGCAGCCATCTTGATTCGCCAGCAGAAACTGCATGCGTTCAAGTGCATTCAAACTGCGTTGACGTAAGTGCGTGTTGCGTCGGTACGTGTTTTGGAGGGGTGAAGTGTTAAGTTTCTCTGCATTGTACTTAAAGGAAATAGTTCACCTTCAACATGGGTTTTGAACTGAAATAGCAGTTTTGTAGCACGTGTTGAGAAATCCTTATCTGGAACTTGTATTGGCTGAAAAGACTCTCCAGCCGAAGATATTTGACTTTTTGGCGAAGGAATACGGCGCATATATGATGTACCGTACCGTCTGAAAGTGCCAGCACTGCTATGGAGCATGCGCAGACCAATAATGCACACCATAACATTAATAATTTACGACCTTCTGTCCTGAATTGGCGCGATGAAGGACCATTTTTGAAAAGAAAAAAAGAAACTGTATTAAAAAATATAATAAAATCGTGTTCTGAAAAATTTCCCGAAGGTGAACTATTTCCTTTAAAGGGAATAGGTCACCTTGAAAGTTGTCTTGAAGTTCAACCATTAGGTGCATCTTGAGCTCAAAACTATGAATATGACTTTGGTTTGGACAACTGATGGATATATGTGGAGAAAGAAGTAAGTTTCTCTTTCTATTTCACGAGAAATCGTACGATAGCAGCTGGCGTTCTGGCTCCGCCCCGCTCCGCCTGACGCCAAGTACAGTCTCTGACAAGGGGCCGCCGCGCCGCCCGGGCGGCTGAGCGGATATTAACGAGGCGTCGTGACCAGAGACTACGTGCCAGAGAGTGTACCTGCCTCCGGCGGCGCGGCGGCGAGCGTTCATTCCCCGATCGTAGCCCAGAACAGCGGGAATGAAATCGGGCCCACTAGTCCTGTGTCGAAATTACTCAACGTAGAGAGGTAATTCTTTCACCACAAACCATTTTTAGATCTGCTCCACAAATCTGCTATCTCAGTCCAAAACCCCATGTTAAAGGTGAACTATTCTCTTTAATGCTTGTTGCTCTGTGTTAGTAATGGCAGCCATATCAATTCGCAACTGCAGAGACTGCGTCACGTGAGTGCGAAAGTGTTCCACCGTGAGTGCGTGCTACGTGTGTTGGAGGGGTGGGTGCTCACATGTTAAGTTGTACTTTATGCTTGTTGCTCTTTATTGGTAGTGTATTAACTGCATTATTAACAGTTTTCATGGTATCATTTTCTAGTTAGATACGTATGCAGGCAGAGGTATCATCTCCGAACTTTCAATTATTCTTGAACAATGTCAACAAACTTCCCAGGAAATTTGGGGTAGAGTTTTGTTTGCTCCCATGTGATTTTGTTATGCATGTGAAACCTATTTCATGCATATTTTTATAGCTCAGGAAAGAGTGATGTGGTGCACCGTCAGGGGCGTAGTCAGGATTTCGGCCAGGGGGGGGGGGGCAAACGGGATCAGAGGGGCCCTCGTAGCCAATTGGGGGCCCACACACTGGCGGATCTAGGGTTCGAGTTTGGGGGTAAAAAATTATATCCCATCAAACCCATCAAACCGCCTGAAATCAGCACAAAATGTACACATTTCCTGATAAGAAAATCTAAGCAACTTTATCTAAGGAAGTTTGTTTTAAATCAGCTATCAATGCATAAGCAAGCGAAATCCGATGAGTTTTCAGAAATGTGTGAGACTTTTTGGGATTCCCCCCTAAAAAAAACTTGGCAGATCCAGGGGAAAAGGGGCCATAGCAGCCGTCAAACCGCCTGAAATCAGCACAAAATGTACACATTTCCTGATAAGAAAATCTAAGCAACTTTATCTAAGGAAAGTTTGTTTTAAATCAGTTATCAATGCATAAGCAAGCAAAATCTGATGAGTTTTCAGAAATGTGAGACTTTGGGATTCCCCCTAAAAAAACTTCCGTGCCCCCCCCCCCCCCCACCACCACCACCACCCTTCCCAAACGTCTTCTTCCAAACGTCCAGACCCCAATACATTTTGTCCTAACGTCACAATAACTTCACGCGCATCCACATGAGGGCTTGCGCTGTTATTGTAGCTCGTTGGCTATGCTACCAAATGCTGCCATATTTAGGGAAATAGGAGGTCGGACAGATCATTTTGTAACCAACGCTTAAAAGTCGATAACATTAACCCGGTAGGCCTGAGGCAGGCACGTAGCCAAGGGGGGGGGGGTGGTCGGAGGGAGGTTACCCGCCCCCCCCCCCGCCCTGGAGGCCCGGCGGGCCCTTTTCGGGCGCGCAGCGCACCGAAAAGGGCCGACGAGACCACGCTCATGGACTACGCGAAGCGTGGTCTTTAAGAGTTTAGAGCATTTCAGAGGTTATTTAGGGGCACCAGGGCCCTTTCTGAAAGACCAGAGGGCCCTTGGACGTTCAGCAGAGCTCTGTACATGTCAGAAGGGCCCCTGGACAAGCCGAAAGGGCCCCTGAGCGGGTCAAAGGGCCCCTGAACACGTCGAATGAGCACCGAGCCAGCACAGAGGGACCCCTGCGAAGGTCGGAGAGGCCCCTGAGCATGTCGGCAGGGCGACAAAGCAGCCAGTGCAGTCCCTTGCCAGGTCTTAAGAACCCCCTGAACAGGCTGGAGGGCCCCTGGACAACCAGCACTAGAGGGCCTCTGGGAAGTTAAAAGGGCCCCTGTGCATGTCAGAGGGGCCCCTGACCAGACCAAAAGGGCCCCTGAACATGCCGAATGGGCTCCTAGTCAGCACGGAGGGCCCCAGGGAGGTCGAAGGGCCCTCTGAGCATGTTGACAAGGCGACAAAACAGAAAGCGCAGTCTCTTGCCAGGTTGGAAGGGCCCCTTAGAAGGCTGGAGGGCTCCTGGGCAGACCAGAGGGCCCTTGGGAAGTTCAAAGGGCCCCTGTGCATGTCAAAGGGGCCCCTGACCAGACCAAAAGGGTCCCTGAGCAGGTCAGATGGCCCCTGATTACGTCGAATGGGCCTCTGGCCAGCACAGAAAGACCCCTGAGCAGGTCGGAGAGGCCCCTGAGGATGTCGGCAGGGTGAAAAAGCAGCCAGTGCAGTCCCTGGCCAGCTCGGAAGGGCCCCTGAGCAGGCTGGAGGGCCCCTGGACAGACCAGAGGGCCCCTGGACAGACCAGAGGGCCCCTGGACAGACCAGAGGGCCCCTGGACAGATCAGAGGGCCCCTGAAAAGTTGAACCTCACAAAATAAAGTGGCCGAAATCCGTAGAGTTTTTCATATCCTTTTTTTTTTTGGGGGGGGGGTTAACGCTCGGGAAGGGGCCCTTTCGAAGTGCCGCCCCCCCCCCCCCCCCCACACACACACACACACCCTGGACGAAATCCTGGCTACGTGCCTGGCCTGAGGGGCCCTCAAAATGCCTGAGGGGCCTTCGAAATGCCTGAGGGGGCCCTCGAAATGTCTGAGGGGCCCTCGAAAGGAATTGGAGGCCCTGGGAAGGCCTGAGGGGCCCTCGAAATAAATACCAGCTCTTAAATGCTGTTATTTATTCGTGTTAGATTTGTTCGTGGACGTTCTTTATGCGACATAAGGCGTTTTGCGGGCACCTGACACCATCCAAAACACTGGGGCCTTCGGCCCCAGGGGGCCCTCGCTCGGTCGCCAGAGGGGCCCGCCTGGCCTCCAGTGGGGGGGGGGGGGGCATGGCCCCTTTGCCCCCCCCCCCTTGGCTACGCCACTGTGCACCGTGGACTTCATCTTCCCCTTCCCTTCCCCCAAGATCCTCAGAGGACTCATCAGCGCAGCTTCTGCAAGCACAAACAAATCGTCCCCGGTAAACAACACAACTGAAAGCGTCTTGTTTTTTTACACGGTTGATTGTACCTTATGATGCTTTAAATTATGCTTTGAATTCATATGTATAATTAATTCATCATCCCTTTACGTACGTTCGCTTAGAGCTTTAAATTGTTTTGTTTCCTCAGTAGGTATAGGTTATAGGTACTTACCCATTCTTATTCCCAACGCCTGACTTCAGCCGCAGCGACAACCGACACGGTGACCAATGTTTCAGAAGTCACAACACTAATTTTTTTTTTACCCGGACCGGCCTATAGCCATTTCCCGGGTTTGGGGAAATTACTTCTGGCAATTTGCCAGGCAAAGAGTTACGTTAGTCGGTTTATGGGAACCCGAGCAAGCAAGGGAATAGGGTAGCTATTTTACGTTAATTAATTACGTTAACAGGTTTATGTGAACCCGGAAAATGTATTGTTCAAAGTAAATATAATATCTAACATTACGTTAAGTATTTCGTGCAAGGACAAAAATAAGTAAAACACGAGACACACATGCATACATATTTGTATTACAATACACTTGTACAGTGTCAGTGTTGATGGAGCCGTGGGGGTGCCGTCATTGCAACAACGGGAGACTGTTGCCAGTCTCCCTGGCTCCGGCGCCTCGGCGAGACCTGGTTGTGGGGAGTGTTTAGCCGGGCGAAAAATCCTGAATAATAAAAAAAAAACAGCGTCCAAGGCAAAGGGGAAAAAACCTGCGCGGTGGGCCAAAATGCGCAAGGCCAAAAAAAAACGTCATATTTGTTTAGCTAAACGTGTTTGGTAGAGATAATCTAAGAGGAGACCTATCAATTAGTTCTAATCGTGTTGTATAAAGAAAATCATAAAGAAGTGTGATTAATTCGGGATGGGAGTCATGAAGTAAAAAGGTTTGCGAATACTGCACCGCAGTGCATGGGACGGGATGGATACTGCACCGCAGCGCAGCGGACACCGCACCGCAGCGCAGTGGGGTGGGCACCGCACCGCAGCGCAGCGGCCACCGCGCCGCAGCGCAGCGTCGGGATCTGGTAACAAAATGCGAATACTGCACCGCAGCGCATTGGCGGGGTGGATACTGCACCGCAGCACAGTGGAGTGGACACTGCACCGCAGCGCAGCGGCCACCGCGCCGCAGCGCAGCATCGGCATCTGTGATCAGGGGCGGGTGTACAATTAAAAGGCTCTGGCAAGAGCGGAGTAAAGGGGGGAGGAGGGTTGGGAGGAGCGTTACGTTAAGAAGTGAACAACGAATTTCAATGGAACCTTTCGTTGCGCGACTGGTTTGGCAGGGAATCATGCCGCCGCCAACGCAAAACCGCACATCAACCATCGGCGTCCCATCGCAGAAATCCCCCGCAAATCAGCCACGCAACGAATAGAACCCTTCGCCGCGCGGCCGATCCAGCAGGGGGCCCCCGCAACAAGACACCGGCAGCCAACACGCAACTCCCACGTCAGCAGCAACATGATTTAACAGTTAGTCAGAAAGTTATTTCTGACTGGTTTGGCAGGGAATCATGCCGCCGCCAACGCAAAACCGCACATCAACCATCGGCGTCCCATCGCAGAAATCCCCCGCCAAATCAGCCACGCAACGAATAGAACCCTTCGCCGCGCGGCCGATCCAGCAGGGGACCCCCGCAACAAGACACCGGCAGCCAACACGCAACTCCCACGTCAGCAGCAGCACGATTTAACAGTTAGTCAGAAATAACTTAATGAAGTTATTGGAGGTGATTTATTGTTTCCTGTTTGTGAACCGTCTCAAATTGCGACGGTAGCGGTAACGTTCAGAGGAGCTGGGGGGGAGGGACTCTCCTGTCTTATAGGGCGAGGGAGCTGGGAAGGAGGGTGGGGGAGGGGAGGGATGGCGGGGAGAGGGTGAGGGACCGACTGTCTTCAGAGAGAGGAGGAGGGTGGGAGTTTGGGAGTTGGCGGGTGACGGCTCTGATTAGAGAGGCGTCAGAGTCTTCAGAGGACTCGACCGGGGACTCCGCCAGAGATTCGGCGGGGGTGGGAGTGGGTGCCGCTGGGGCACTGCCAGAGTCCAGAAGGGACTCGGCTGAGATGGGGTGGGGCTCGGCCTGCTCTGCCGTCGGTGGGGGTGCACACTGCCGCCGCTGTGTCGGGGCAGGCGGTGGCACCGGTGGGGTGGACCCACTTGAGGTCCGACGGGGGGGGGCGCGGGTGGGGTTCGGTGGGATGGGGGCAGCAGGGGCCAGACGCTGGGGGCCAGCGCTGGGATGGGAGGTGGGGTGGGGGGGGGCGCCTTGAGGGCCCGGGTCTTCTCTGCGGCTGCCGCTCGAGCAGGGCAGTCGCGGAACCATGCGGGGTGGGGTCCCCCGCACGACACGCAGCGAGTGGCTGCGGTGTCGCCACCGACACATTGAGCTGTGTCATGCGTCTCGGCGCACTTCCCGCAGATGGGATGGGGGGCGTGGCACTGACGCTGGTGGTGGCCGAACCGCCAGCAGGCTTTGCACTGCAGAGGCCCTTGGGTCCACTCCTTGACTGTGACTACTATGTAGCCGCAGTAGAGACGTTCCGGGAGCTGTAATCCCCGGAAACGCAGCCGGACCGTGGGGTTGGGGCCTGGTCGCTTAGACCGCATCCGGACCACTTCTGTCACCCCCTGAGTCACGAACTCTTGGAGGAGCACGGACTCAGTCAGATTGCTGACTTCGGGGCACAGGATGAATCCCTGGCAGGAATTCATGTGGTCGGGGGCCGTCACCTCACAAGCCTTGTCCATGAAAGACGGGATGGCTAGGAGGGTGGCAGTCTGCTGGCCAGACAGGGTATGAACCAGCAGAGCGCCGGAACGGATGGAGCGCGCGCTGGCCACCTCTCTGCAGAGGGCGACCAGTTGGCGGCGCACCGCGAACGGGTTGGAGTGCCTCATGTGCACTCCGTCCTTCCTCTGAATGAGGAGGAGAGCAGGCCCGTCGGGTGGTGAGGTGTTGGGGGGGGAGCCAAGCACCGGGTCGGTCCGGGCGAGGCTCCTGAGGGAAGCCGGGGGGGGTCCAGGAGGACCGTCCGGGGGGCTCGGGGCCGCGCGCCGGGACGGGAGGGGGGAGACCCCTGAAGGGGGTCGGGTGGGTCGGGGGGACGGGAGTCCGGCGACAGCCAGGCCCCTGGACGGGGCGGGCGGGGCGGCGGGCGGTGCCCCTGAAGGGGGCTGGGAGGGGGACGGAGCGGCGGGCGGAGCAGAGGGCCCCAGTCCGACGGAGAGAGCGGCGGGAGGGGCCCCTGAAGGGGGCTGGGAGGGGGACCGTCCAGGGGGGCACGCGGACGCGCGCCGGAAGACCCCTGAGGGGGGTCGGGGGGACGGAGGGGCGGGGGGGGGGGGGGGTCGCCATGACCGGAGGAGGGAGGGGAAAGTTAAAACAAGAACCTAAGTTTTACGTTAATTTGCCACACACGACAGAACGTGTTGGCAACTGCAACTGCAAGTTAACTCAAAGACTGGAGGGGACCTATACCGTGGGGGAGGCCTATTGCCAATCTATTGAATCTGCCTACTTAAAAATATCTAGAGTCTACCTATCTAAGGGTCTAACGACCCTGCCACATGCACGTGGACAGGGTCCCGCACCCGGAAGCGGTGGAGGGCTGGAGCAGGCTGGCTAGTTGTCGTCCAAGGTCCGATGTCGATGAAAGGACACTAACTTCACCTTTTCACCAACACTTCACTTCCCATCCACCCCTTTTAACACCGCATCTGCGCCGAGCACGATGAACAGCATCGTGTACGCCGCCGTCCGCCGCCACTGACGGACGGCTTCGTGAGAACCGTTGCACGCGCTTGAAGCGCACGCAGGTATCCATAGCAACGCAACGACCAGGGCACCTGGTCATCTATTAGAAACCCTTACCACCCACATCCAATGTGCTCCTTTAGTATTGCTATAGTAACTGCTACCATCCCATATACGTAGTCACTGTTACTAAGGCCTTACCAGGGGTCCTAGTCACTGATACTAAGGTGCTACCAGGGGTGCGGCTTGGCATGGTAACTGACACTAGAGTCTTACCAGGGGTCTGGTAACTGAAACTAAGGTGGTACCATGGTGCTACTTGACAGGACCCTGGTATTGACCTGGTCAGACCTTGGTAACTGGCGGGGGTTGGTAGACCCCTGGTAACTATTTCTCTCAGTGTACACAGGGACGTAGCCAAAGGGGCGATAGGGACGTAGCCTACCCCCCGGTCAACAACATATGGTTGAGGAGCAAAATGTGATTATACCACCGACGTACTCCCACTCCCCCCCCCCCCCTCCCCCGATAAAATCCAAAATCCTGGGTACGTGCCTGACCTTACAACATTGTTATCAGGAATTATGTATATCATGAAACTACAGCAGTTTTACATTTACATTAAGTGAATGACTTCAAATCTGGCAAAACTTAGTGGAGTCAAGCATAAATGGGTACGCTTAAAATTGAGTGATGAAATGATGTTTAAACTCAATTAGACCAATGTTAGAAAATAATTAAGTGATGTAAACATTTGTGCGTTGTTATGTTCAAATGCTACTGTAACGTTGGTTACAGTTTTTGTGTTGGAGGTACAGCTAAATGTTCCACCTCAGGCGCGGCCACATTAGCACGAGTACCGTCGGCCATGTTTCAAGAAGCGAAATCACTAGCCGGCCGGCCCCACCCAGTCCAACAGTAGAGTAAAGACGCCAGCGGACCACGTTCACACCCGCCACTTCGCACACCTTCACCTCTTAACACCACTGCCGGAAAAGCAAGTTCCCGGCGGGCGGGACGGCATATCGGCGGTCTGAGCTCCACACCGTTAAAGGGAAATAATGACCTTTTGATTTTGTTAGTAACAATTTCTTAGGCTACCGTTATGGTTTTCCAATTATTTTATTTAAATTTAAGAATTAAATAAAATTATTCCCAATTTCAAAGTTGTAAGTTTGGAAAAATACAAAACAAGTACCTTGTGTACTTCATGAAGGTCATTGACAAATTCGTCCTTCCCTACCATTGTTTACATCGAGTGCGGCATTTTTGGAGGCTCTGTGACGTTTCGATCAAACTGAGCGCTGCTCGGACACACGCTAGTAGCGCTAGTAGCGCTTTCGTTCTCCATAGCAACCAGGCGTCAGCCAATCAAAGGCCAGAAAGGGAATACGTTCTGGCTTTTCACTGGCTAACGCCTGGTTGCCATGGAGAACGAAAGCGCTACTAGCGCTACTAGCGTGCGTTCGAGCAGCGCTCTGATCCGTGAAGCAATCCGTGAAGCATCCGTGATGCATGACTGACTATCAGTATAAGTCATGAATAACAACAACATGCAAACTATACCAACTCGAATAAAATAAGGGCGGAATGAATTTAACCCCAGGCAAGGTAGTACTCGCAAAGCACTCGGCACTGTGCCACAATAGCAAAAGGTGAGGGAAATGCATATTGGATACAATATTATTACGTCACAAGTTTCTGAAGTGTCAACTACTATGAAATACAGTGATAAAATACCTTTAATAATGATAAACAAGAAAATTCAAACTTAACAGTAATTTGAATAAGTCTTTAATTAGATTTCAACTCAAAATCAGATATATTTTGTAATGCTACACAAGAATGGCACCAGTGACGTCATTAACAAAGCCTGCACTTGGGAATACTAATCAGGAACAACTCGCCACAATGGTTAAGTGCGCCGAGAAGCATCACAATGACTTTGTAAACAAATCGTCGACGCTAAATAGGTCGCCGTCAATGTGCATCGATGAGCTTCCGATTTAATTGCCAGTTTTGTGTTATTGTTTGTTAGTTTTTTTGGGAAAAATTATTATTTTTCATGATAATATACAGCATAGTGTTATATACAGCCACAGACAAATTATACAATACTCCTAATGTTGAAAACAAATGAATCGATTTTCACAAATTGAGGGTCGCAACCACTAACTATGCCGCCGTTGATGTGCATCGATGAGCTTCCGATTTTATTGCCACTTTTTCCAATCGCTGTTAGTTTTAGAAGATCGCCGGGCATATAATCACAACAAGCAGAACGCACAATATATTTTCCACTCCATTGCGTAAAAAAACAATACGGGAAAAGCCCGCAGTTTGATGAGGACCAAAAGTACTTGCAAGTACCGGTCGTTAAAGTGTGGAACGCTTATCAACTTTAACTTGAAATATCTTTCGGTTGGAAAGTTTGCATGCAAAATGTGATATTACAATATATTTTGGTCTCGTCTGGCGATTTCAAGTGCCAACTCCATGTTTGTGGAAAAAGGTCATTGTTTCCCTTTAAAGGGAAATAATGACCTTTTGATTTTGTTAGCAACAATTTCTTAGGCTACCGTTATGATTTTAAAATTATTTTATTTAAATTTAAGAATTAAATACAATTATTCCCAAATTAAAAGTTGTAAGTTTGGAAAAAATACAAAACAAGTACCTTGTGTACTTCATGAAAGTCATTGACAAATTCGTCCTTCCCTACCATTGTTTACATCGAGTGCGGCATTTTTGGAGGCTCTGTGACGTTTCCGATCAAACTGAGCGCTGATCGGACACACGCTGGTAGCGCTAGTAGCGCTTTCGTTCTCCATGGCAACCAGGCGTCAGCCAATCAAAAGCCAGAAAGGGAATACGTTCTGGCTTTTCATTGGCTCACGCCTGGTTGCCATGGAGAACGAAAGCGCTACTAGCGTGCGTTCGAGCAGCGCTCTGATCCGTGAAGCAATCCGTGAAGCATCCGTGATGCATGACTATCAGTATAAGTCATGAATAACAGCAACATGCAAACTATACCAACTCGAATAAAATAAGGGCGGAATGAATTGAACCCCAGGCAAGCTAGTATTCGCAAAGCACTCGGCACTGCGCCACAATAGCAAAAGGTGAGGGAAATGCATATTGGATACAATATTATTACGTCACAAGTTTCTGAAGTGTCAACTACTATGAAATACAGTGATAAAATACCTTTAATAATGATTAACAAGAAAATTCAAACTTAAAACAATAATTTGAATAAGTCTTTAATTAGCTTTCAACTCAAAATCAGATATATTTTGCAATGCTACACAAGAATGGCACCAGTGACGTCATTAACAAAGCCTGCTACGGGACTTGGGTATACTAATCAGGAACAACTCGCCACAATGGTAAAGTGCGCCGAGAAGCATGACAATGACTTTGTAACAAATCGCCGACGCTAAATAGGTCGCCGTCGATGTGCATCGATGAGCTTCCGATTGAATTACCAGTTTTGTGTTATTGTTTGTTAGTTTTTTTGGGGAAAAAAATATTATTTTCCATGATAATATAAAGCATAGTGTTATATACAGCCACAGACAAATTATACAATACTCCTAATGTTGAAAACAAATGAATCGATTTTCAAAAATTGAGGGTCACAACCACTAACTATGGCGCCGTTGATGTGCATCGATGAGCTTCCGATTTTATTGCCACTTTTTCCAATCGCTGTTAGTTTTAGAAGATCGCCGGGCATATAATCACAACAAGCAGAACGCACAATATATTTTCCACTCCATTGCGTAAAAAAACAATACGGGAAAAGCCCGCAGTTTGATGAGGATCAAAAGTACTTGCAAGTACCGGTCGTTGAAAGTGTGGAACGCTTATCAACTTTAACTTGAAATATCTTTCGGTAGGAAAGTTTTCATACAAAATGTGATGAATTTACAATATATTTTGGTCTCGTCTGGCGATTTCAAGTGCTAACTCCATTTTTGTGGAAAAAGGTCATTATTTCCCTTTAACGTGCGAAAAATTCGAAGCGCCGCGCCAACAAAGCGCCATTCACACCTCTCTCCTTAAAGTAAATAGTTTACCTTCAACATGGGTTTTGAACTGAAATAGCAGTTTTGTAGCCCGTGTTGAGAAATCCTTATCTGGAACTTTTCTTGGCTGAAAAGACTCTCCAGCCGAAGATATTTGACTTTTTGGCGAAGGAATACGGCGCATATATGATGTACCGTACCGTCTGAAAGTGCCAGCACTGCCATGGAGCATGCGCAGACCAATAACGCACACCATAAAATCAATAATTTACAACCTTCTGTCCTGAATTGGCGCGATGTAGGACCATTTTTAGACAGAAAAAAAAGAAACTGTATTAAAAAATATAATAAAATCGTGTTCTGAAGAGAGAAAAAATCCGAAGGTGAACTATTTCCTTTCACACCACTGCCGGAACGACCAGGGTCACCTGTTGACCACCGGCCAGTTGTCTTCCGACAGCCACCTGTCGCCTGTCACCTATCTGCCAACCCGCCGTTCGTCGATAGCATAAACATCGCCAGCGGGCCATCTCCCACCCGTCATTCACACCTCTCACCTTAACACCACTGCCGGAACGACCAGGGTCACCTGCTGACCACCGGCCACTTGTCTTCCGACATCCACCTGTCGCCTGTCACCTATCTGCCAACTCGCCGTCCGTCGATGGCATAAACATCGCCAGCTGGCCATCTCACACCCGTCATTCACACCTCTCACCTTAACACCACTGCCGAAAACGCAAGTGCAGAACAGACGTAGGAAGAACCGAGGGAACGGGAGGAACTGAAGGACCCGAACGGAGAAACGGGGGCAGTATACATCGCGGACCGGCTGACAGCGGGAGGTCACGCAAGGTGACTCAAAGACACGGCCGGTATAGGCGGAAGTAACGGAGAGTATAATAACAGAAGTGGAGCGGAGAAGAGGAATCAGTTGCGCCGGAGGGAGGAGCAGGAGCAGTCGTGCCGAGGGTCGCGCCGAGGGGTCGCGACGGGGTCAGAGGCCTGACAACATGCCCGTGAGGAGATATAGAGGAGAGCAGGCGGGACGAGGAGTGATGCCGGAGTGTGCGTGTGCGTGTGCGTGTGCGTGTGCGTGTGCGTGTGCGTGTGCGTGTGTGTGTGCGTGTGCGTTTGCGTGTGCGTGTGCGTGTGCGTGTGCGTGTGCGCGCGCGTGTGTGTGTGTGTGTGTGTGTGTATGTGTGTGTGTATGTGTGTGCGTGTGTGTGTGTGTGTGTGTGTGTGTGTGTGTGTGTGTGTGTGTGTGTGTGTGTGTGTGTGTGTGTGTATGTGTGTGTGTGTGTGTGTGTGTGTGTGTGTGTGTGTGTCTGTGTGTATGTATGTGTGTGTGTGTGTGTGTGTGTGTGTGTGTGTGTGTGTGTGTGTGTGTGTGTCCATGTGCATTGGCGTCAGCCACGAGTGCGTAACGCATTTAATAATTTCCTAATTACGAGAGGATAACCTTTAATGTTTTCCATGTATTTTCAAAACTCTCTATCTTGTCTTTCAGTCTGCTGGCAAGCTGTTCTTTTTGTGCTTCAAATTTTAATAAATATATCATGAGTGGTTTCAGGTTTTTTATCGGCGTTTCGGGATCTGTATATTACTGCTTTAGCTACAGTGATTATGAGTGTTTGTAATGGATCTGTTTCTTGTGGGAAGAACCATGACTGAACGTTGTGGTGAAAATGTATTTGATATTGAGTGTGCAACTTTCTATCAATATCTTGCAAAAATGTTTGAGTAACTGGACACTGACAGAATAAATTAATTATTGTTTCGGTATCACGCGTATTAAATGTACAAGTGCTATTGTCGGATATTCGAATTGTATGTAACAACTTATTAGTTGTTATTATTATACTTATTATTCTGTAATGCAGGTAAAGTAAATACGTTAAATTCGTAGATTGTTTAATGTGCAACAAACTCCCTTCATGATGGAAGCCGACATCGCGTTCCCATTTTTGTTCTCGGTTTCTATCAGTAATGTCACATTTTTCCGCAATGCATTGATAAATAATGAATAGCAGTATTTTGTGATATTCGGCTTAGTGAGGAACAATTGTAACTTGAAAGGGATGTTCGTCCTCTCGAATGGCAAGCGTATTGCGTTTCTGACGCTTTGAGGTAAGCTACGTATTAATGTTTCATAGCACAGCAATGTCATTGATATTCGACATTGTACTATGATTTTTTCTGGTGTTAGTATGTTGCCGTTTTTATCATTAAACAGATCTCCAATGAATCTTAGTCCTTGATTATCCCATTGATTGACAATAGATGTTTTGAATTTTGTGTAGTCTGAGAACCATAAATGCTCCCTTATTATGTCTTCAGGTTGAAGATTTAACAGTTGATTAAATTGAATCGTTACGGAACGAAGCGCTCATTGCCCCGGCCGGGCGGCCGCCGGGCCGGCCCGGGCGTTCCGCGGCCCATTGGGAATTTGGCTGAAAATATCACTAAATTGCTTCTGACAGTGACATACAACATATCATAGTTGATCTTCACGCACATTCGGATACATTGAAGCATTGGCTACAAGATGAGCTATAGCATATCGTTCTGTCAGTTGTACTTAACGTGCCCAATTGCAGTAAAGATGCAGATGCACGGTAGTTTTAGCATTGTGTTTCTCCCGAATTCGAGCAGTTTTCAAACCTAATTGATTTCATCGGGATATTGGGCAGGAGTTTTCTTGATCTTCACGCAGATCCCTATGTAAAAATACATGTGGAATCAGATGGTGGCACTTGTTTTTGCGTGGTGCTGCAACTTAACGTGCCCAATTGCAACTCATTCAACCCTATTCCCTGCGGGCGGCCAGAATTACGTTAACCTGCGGGGGCGGGGGGGCAGCCAGAGATCTCGAGAACCGCTAAGTCGATTTTGATGGGACAAACACCATTCGATTTGTCATGAAAAGATGCCGCTTTTTGGACCTCTAATTTTTCATTTGCTCGCAAATGGGGGGCCAGGGGGCAAAAATACGAAAATTTTGGGTGTTTTTTGAAAGGTCATTGCGGTCATGTGGTATCACATATTGTCATGCAACAAACATTTTTGAGCTTGAAATGTACAGGTCTTCAATATATCAAAAGACATACAAAAATGTAAAATCATAGGCGTATTCAGCAGATGTAAATTAGGGGGATTTTCGGATAACAAATATGTGCTGTTCGTGCTTATTTGGGACGATATGAACGTCATATAGTGGACATTTTTTGCTGTAATTTGTTATATGTAATATATTGCGCATAAGCGGATCCAGGTAAGGAACGGGGGGGGAGCACCATCCACGTCACGTTTTTTTAGCAACTTGCTAATTTGAGGGTGGAGCAAACGCATGTTTTGAAGGTTCTTCTCTACGCCGCATAATCTTTTCACACACTTATGTTCATTTTAGATAGGATGAATGCACTGTTCAAGCAATGGCGCACTCAAAACGGCGTCTGGGGCAAAAAACCACCCGGGGGCAGAATCTGCCCTCCCCTCCGCAGGGAATAGGATTAAGCAAATTTAGAGTTACGAAATATTGAATTAGATGATTGATTCCACATCAGGTAATTTGAATCGGTTCCCTTTAAAGAACAACAGCTATTCACAAATATAACATACGTGATCGTCATATTCACAAATTGATTCTCAGAAATTGCAAGCTATAAATTGCATGATTAATTGATATCTGCCTGTGCACCGTATGAATCACATATCTGCAAAAGAGCAAGTTTGCAAGTGGCATGTATTACAAGTAGCGTTTCTGTGCGCACATAATCATCTGGCAACGGTACAATGCGCTCCAGAGAGCACTCATATATGACCATTGAACAATGTCGGGCAAACAATTGGCGAAGACTAAACAATGTACAGATGACACTCCTTCGGAGCCAAGCCACGAGTTGCTGCAGGTTTTTACGGTGCTTCTCTACCATGGTATTGGGTTTTGCGCCACTGCCGCTGCAGAACCTGACGCGCACCATCTGAGAAGTTTGAGCACCGCAAAAATCCTGCAGCAACCTCGTGGTTTAGCTTTTCGTCAGCCTGCTGCGAAAAAGCTGCCAATGTCCCCATCCGCTGAATGAGTTCTGGCACATGGACGCACATGATATGTATATAGGGGGTCACCATTTTGGCCTGAAAAACGGCCAAGAACTTTCGCAAGAAATCTTGGCCAGCCTCATCAACGATCGTCTTCTCAGCTGTGGTTCTCCACAGCTCGCGCAGAACCACGTACTGGGTCAAAAGTTCTTTTAGCTGGAGGCCAAGCTCTGGTGACTCAACACATTCCGTCAGCACATCAGTTGAAGTGAGAACCCGAATTATTTTGTCCCTGTCCACGGCTGACAGGTTTGAAGTTTCTAGTTTGTCTTTCTCGATTCTAAATTTACCTCGGGTTCTGACATTGTCATACACGACCGACACGAAACGTTCCCGCTTATCAGAGCTAATTTTCTCAAAAACGCATGAAAATAGCTTATCAGTGACACGAAGATGCATGTGCAAGGTATCAATTGCCACATGGTCCAGCGGGACGGCTGGAAGGAGACTGGGACGCACAACACCTGGGTCTCGCATGTTGATACCCTGTCGACGCTTGTGGTTAGCGAGATGTCGACCTGTTTTAGGCGCGAGACAAAATACACAAGCGAAGTTAGAATTGGCGGCGTTGAAACCAAGAACAGTCAATAGAAATTTATAATCACCACCAAGGTAAAATTCGAAAAATTGAACCCGACCATCGATCAACACACCGTCACGCTCGATGTCCGCTATTTGTCTGTTGATATCTTGCACACGTGAGCTAATATTCTCATAGTTCTCTTTCATCTCGCCGATGCCGAACACGAGTGGCTTCTTCTTTTTGGGATCATCTTCGTCGATGAGAGTGACGCCAAAATTGGTGAACGACTTGTATTTGCCAGCGAGTGCTCCATCACCTGATGGTCAAAATCATTCCAAACGTTAATGTCAATGTACGTTGGTTGTTGGATTCATCGCTTGGAAATACATTACGCAAAGCAGTGGTTTGTAGATGATGAGATATCGAGTCATTCATCGTTGGTTACACCACGGATAAAAACACCCCAAGTAGACCAACACGCCATTGTACTATGCTAATTTGTTCTGATATACATACAACATAAATCATAAAACGCTAAGTAAAACAAAAGGAGCCACAAAAGCGCTAAACAGATACCCATTCACCACATTCACGTGCTGATCAGTGCTGTAAAGAAAACATATGCAAGAGAACATTACAAATGATCGGCAGCTTACCTGATATTTTTACGCGAATCCGGTCGTTGGATGGAGATGGACGAAGCGCCTTCAAAGCTGATACCAGGTCCAGCCATGCGCCGTCTTTTGATGCCTCCACTGGAAATCTCGTATTCATCCTGGCGGCGGAAAAATCAAACGTATCATCGGCTATGCAGTGTAGAACTAAAGAATAAGCCAATGGCGGTAACGAAGTTTGTATTCTAGTTTGCACACGCTTATAAATCCATGGTAATGGTCAAAGGATCTTGAATAAAATTGATAACTCCCAGACAAAAAAGCAAGCAGTGTTTAGAGCTTTAAAAAAATGCATTGCAACTGCACTAATTATCTAATAAAATATTGCATATATCAATATCAACAACAAAACAATATTTTCAAAGCGGCGGTATCCATCATTTACACACACACACAATGAGTCACCACACCTTTCCACACTAATTATCCAGAGATTTTGGATCACGTTTTCTTCTTGCTTTGATATAACTCTCCTACTATTCTACTGCCTAACAAACACTCACTCTTTGCGCAGTTTGCTGATTGCGTAGCTGGATGGCGCATTCGGCGAGACATTGCATATCTTGCGCATGGTACGCAATGACACGTCGCACTCGTCCATTATACGGTTCGCCGCCAGGGGCGACATGCTGGCGGCCTCTGGGGCCGAGGTCACGGCCACATTGAGGCCGTAGTTAGATGCCGTGGACGTTAGCTTCCGTCTGACGCGGCGAAGGTGCGCACCGCTATACTCTCCTTCGTGCTGGCGCTTTCGCCTCGATGCCGCCTCCAGCCGCTTCTGAAGTGAGTGCTTCGAGTTGGCCAGCGTTGAGAGTTGTTCGTCAAGTTCGCGTCTCTCCCTTTCCAGGCTCTGGATGCTGGCACGGAGTGAAGCTTCTTCTCCGGCTCGCTCCGCCTCCTGCCGTGACAGTTCTGCGCGAAGCGCCGCATTGTCTGCGCTCAGGTCATGTTTCACCTCCACAGGCCATGAAGCATAACTCTTTTTCCAAAGAGCTTTTAGTCTGTCCCTTGCCCGGCCACCTGCTTTGGACGTGTATCCACGTTTGATATTATATACAATGGAGGCAAATTGTGTTTTAAGCTCGTTGTCATAGACAACTTCCACTCCACACTTGCAAAGTTCTGATAAAAGTCTGTCCAGCACACGGTCTATGCAATATACATCCGCATAGGTATTATACAACCAAAACTTATTTACATGAAAAACGTTATTCTTGATTACATACACATCAGGTAATGGCCGTATGTTTCTGGTCTAGTCAACCACCACTTGAAGTGGTAGCTCTCTCTGTACTCCTCTCTTCCTCTGTACCGTGAGCACCACTTCCCAATGCTCGGGGGACATGACAGGCTTCACAGAAGCACCACTGCGCTCGTACTCTGTCCACCTTCTCATTTTTCTCACAGTCACTTGGACCTCGGACTTTTTCACATAGTTGAAGTCCTCTGCCTCGTTCAAAATTCTAACGTTCCAGCTGGCGGTGTAGTGCTGGCTGTAGCGCAAGATAGAGTCGGCAGACCGGTTTCGGAAGAATGGAAGAAAGTTTCTGTTCACGATAGTGCGGATGATGGCTTTTGGTCCGGACCGGACAGGGAAACCAAGAGATTTGCGAACCTGAATCAACAGAGTATCAGCTGACAGGGCAATGTTGGCTGGTACAGATGTCGATCGCGGAGGACCATAAAAACGGCGCACATCGATCTGAAAGAAAGAATGGTAACAATTTTTTAAAAAAATCCAGACCCCAAGACCAAAATGGAAGATATCAGTTCCAGGGTACTGTTCTAAGCGGAACACCGAAACGACGTACCAATAATTCCCAGGAGAAATGGGCAGTTTGCCATCGATATCACGATTATTCTGTTGTTACAAGTGCCAACCTGGTTAGCAGCAAAGACAGGGATTGGTTAGCAGCAACCTGGTTAGCAACATTAGGCACGTGTTATTCTGCAAGTGGCTACAGTTTTAAGCAATTACCTTTGTCAATTGTGAACCGATTTGCAATTTAAAATTACCAATAGATGCATCGTGAAAAGACACATTTTTGATGGGTGGCTGGTCGGTGTTCATGCAATATATCAATTAAATTTTGACAATGTTAGTTTTTTGTTAGCGTTGACTTTCGCTTAGCTGACACTGAGTTAGAAATATTATTGGCCATTACTTTCAAAATTTCCATTGGATTTCCAATTGAAAATAATGAACAGTTGGTACAGCGCCCACCATACCCGGGGACAGGTACAGTCAGTACACAGTTTGTACAGCGTACAGTCCATACAGCGCACCTACCCGGGGACAGGTACAGTCAGCACAGTTTGTACAGTGTACGGTCCATACAGCGCACCATACCCGGGGCCAGGTACAGTCAGTACACAGTCGGTACAGCGCACCATACCCGGGGCCAGGTACAGTCAGTACACAGTCGGTACAGCACACCATACCCGGGGCCAGGTACAGTCAGTACACAGTCGGTACAGCGCATCATACCCGGGGACAGGTACAGTCAGTACACAGTCGGTACATCGCACCATACCCGGGGCCAGGTACAGTCAGTACAGTCAGTACAGCGCACCATACCCGGGGACAGGTACAGTCAGTACAGTCAGTACAGTCGGTACAGCGCACCATACCCGGGGACAGGTACAGTCAGTACACAGTCGGTACAGCGCACCATACCCAGGGCAAGGTACAGTCAGTACACAGTCGGTACAGCGCACCATACCTAAAGACAGGTACAGTCAGTACACAGTCGGTACAGCACACCATACCTGGGGCCAGGTACAGTCAGTACACAGTCGGTACAGTGCACCATACCCGAAGACAGGTAGTCAGTACACAGTTGGTACAGCACACCATACCCGGGGACAGGTAGTCAGTACACAGTCGGTACAGCGCACCATACCCGGGGACAGGTACAGTCAGTATGCAGTCAGTACAGCATGCACCATACCCGGGATGGGACAGGTACAGTCAGTACACAGTCGGTACAGCGCACCATACCCGAAGACAGGTACAGTCAGTACACAGTCCGTACAGCGCACCATACCCGGGGACAGGTACAGTCAGTACACAGTCGGTACAGCACACCATACCCGGGGACAGGTACAGTCAGTACACAGTCGGTACAGCGCACCATACCCGGGGCCAGGTACAGTCAGTATGTAGTTGGTACAGCATGCACCATACCCGGGGACGGGACAGGTACAGTCAGTACACAGTCGGTACAGCGCACCATACCCGGGGCCAGGTACAGTCAGTATGTAGTTGGTACAGCATGCACCATACCCGGGGACGGGACAGGTACAGTCAGTACAGTCAGTACAGCGCACCATACCCGGGGACAGGTACAGTCAGTAGTCAGTACACAGTCGGTACAGCGCACCATACCCGGGGACAGGTACAGTCAGTACAGTCGGTACAGCACACCATACCTGGGGACAGGTACAGTCAGTATGCAGTTGGTACAGCATGCACCATACCCGGGGACGGGACAGGTACAGTCAGTACACAGTCAGTACAGCGCACCATACTCGGGGACAGGTACAGTCAGTACACAGTCGGTACAGCGCACCATACCCGGGGACAGGTACAGTCAGTACAGTCGGTACAGCACACCATACCCGGGGACAGGTACAGTCAGTACACAGTCGGTACAGTGCACCATACCCGGGGACAGGTACAGTCGGTACCCAGTCCGTACAGCGCACCATACCCGGGGACAGGTACAGTCAGTACAGTCGGTACAGCACACCATACCCGGGGACAGGTACAGTCAGTATGCAGTTGGTACAGCATGCACCATACCCAGGGATGGGACAGGTACAGTCAGTACACAGTCGGTACAGCACACCATACCCGGGGACAGGTACAGTGTGCTTGCGACGTTTAAAGACTGTATTGATATCAAAAACAGTAGAGTGGCTCGGGCCTCACGCTGCACATACCGCCGTCCGCCCCGCTCAGCTCCCGACTCCCGGCCGCCGGCTCCCGTATTGAGAAAACAGACACTGCTGCTGTAGCGCACGTGCGCTGCACGCCGGAGGCACCTGCGGTCCGCTGAACCACACCTCCCCCTGATCATGAGGATCACTCGCGCCCTACACAACAATCTCGCCGCGGAGGCCGGCGGCGGCGCTGACTCCGACGAGGAGCCACGGCGGGGGAATCTGACACCGTGCTGTCGCACTGTGGCGCATCACACAAGTCCGACTGATCAGCAGTCGGATGGGGCACAGGAACAGACTCCATCACGTACAGCGGGTCATCACTGTCATCGTCAGGTGCAGGACTCTGAGGTGGCTGCTCACTGTTCCTGCGTCGCAGGTCCCTAACGTGGCGCGGCATGCCGTCCACTTCCACGACCTGCGGGGAGACCACGGCCGTGACGGTACCCCGCCCAGACGGCTCCGTACACCGCGTCCCGCGGCGCCTCACCCACACCGCGTCACCGACTGCGTGCACGCCCAGCTCCGCCGCAGTGAGCTCCATCGCCCCGGCCTCGGCGCACTCCACCGTCCCAGATGGAGCGGCTGCCAGCCGCACACAGTCACGTGGCTCATAGCGATGTACTCCGCAGAACGGTGCGCTGCCGGCCCCTTCGCCATCGCGCGGCGTCACATTATATAAGTGCACTGCCTCGGCGATGGCACACCGTTTCCGAGCGGCGATAACTTTCACCGTTCGGTGACTCCGCTCGATCACTCCGTTTCCGCTCGGCGCATGCGCCGCCCGGAACCTCACCGTCACCCCCCAGCGAGCGGTGAGGACGGCGAACGGTCGGCCGCGGAAGACCGGATCGTTGTCACATAGGAGCTCCACCGGGGCCCCCCGCTCATAGAATATTTCCTCAAGCCGCTGGACGATGCTCGAGCTATCCTGTCGACGCAGTGACCGCCACACAGCGAACCGCGACGGTCCACAGTCAATCACGCTGAGGTACGACTGACCCTCGTGGTGTGTAACGTCAATGGCTAGTCTCCACCATGTTTGTGGCACCGCTAGTGACCCGTGCCGCCACTTGACTGGGGCCGGGTCGATCGCTCGGCACACATCGCAATTCGCCACCACAGCGCGCACTTGCGCTCGGGTCACATGACCGATACACCGGCGAGCAAAGTACAGCGTCCTTCGAACACCCGGGTGACCGGCTCGCTTGTGTACTTCGGCAATGCTCTCCGCACCGACGGCGGCTGCACTCACAGCTGGCGGCTCACAGACGGCAGCCGCACTCACAGTTGGCGGCACACCGATGGCGGCTGCACTCACAGCTGGCAGCTCACAGGCGGCGGCCGCACTCACAGTTGGCGGCACACCGATGGCGGCTGCACTCACAGCTGGCAGCTCACAGGCGGCGGCTGCACTCACAGCTGGCGGCTCACAGACGGCGGCCGCACTCACAGTTGGCGGCACACCGAGGGCGGCTACACTCACAGCTGGCAGCTCACAGGCGGCGGCCGCGCTCACAGCCGGCGGCTTATCGCGAAGCCACTCCTTGGGCACGCGCGTCAGCGCGTCGGAGCGGTTCTCCGCCGATCGCACGAGCGCCACAGACAAGTTGAGCTGCAGCTCGCTGACCAGCTGACGGATGATCTCGACGCGACGCCGGATTAACAGCTCGCCGTGCGCCTTGGTACGGAGGCGCGCGCGACCACTGATCGCGTCATCAATCCAGCGGGACACCGTCACCGAGTCCGTGCGGAGGTCAATTGTCCGCGCACCCCAGGCGACGGCCAGGCTTACACCTCGGATGGCCGCATCCAGCTCGGCCATGTTGATATGCATGGCCTCATCGCGCCTGAGCCAGCACGCATCCTCGATGACGTCACCGCCTGACGTCTCCAGGACAACCCCCGTGGCCAGCGAGCTCGCGTCAGTCCAGACGACTACACCATCGCCCTCCACGCACCATACGCCTTGAGCTGGATCGTCACTGACTAGGCGACTCGCAACGCTGTCCATCTGCGCACGCAGCGCCGCCTCCTCGGTGACGTCATCCCAACCCTGCGTCAGCTCGTTCACGCGCCGCTTGATCCATGCCACCGCGGGCCGGAGCCATCCGCACACGGGCAAATGGGCCACCAGTCGCCCACACCACGCGAACACGGTTCGGCGAGTCACACGCGCTGGCGGCGCGTCCACAGCGTTGTCCCGCACCCACCGCAACTCTCCGTCATCTGCCTGGACTCGCAGGCCCAGGAGCCGGGCTCCGCTGGCCGCTCGCTCCGGCGGCTTGCACGCCAGACCGTACTTGGCGAAGTGTTGCACTACACTCTCGGCACTGGCGACATCCTCGTTGACAAGCAAGTCGTCCACATACGCCAGCACCGCCCGCTCTATCGCTGGGTCCTGTGACAACACAGCACGGACGACCGCCTTCATAACCAGCGGAGCCACGTTCAGCCCGAATCCCAGCCTGGTCAGACAGTAACGCTGACCGCGCACCACCACTGTCTGAAAAGGCCACAGCTGCTGCTCCACACGTAGCTGAAGGTAGGCCTTCTTCAGATCTACGACGGCGACGCGCGATCCGTGCTTCCGCCACTTGCGCAACTGGTCTGCGCACACGTCGGAGTCCGCGGTGTGAGCAGTGACGTGGCTGTTGAGCTCACGATAGTCGAGCACTGGTCTCACTTTGGCCTTGTTTCTCTGCTGCACCGCCATCAACGGCACCAGTCCGCGTGGCGGCCCGTGCTGCGCCTCGTCGTAGGGCACCAGCCAACCGCTGGCGATCCACTCGTCCAGCTCCTCGTCAAACTCTTGACGCGCGGCTGGCGGCACGGCGTACTGCTCGACCCTGTTGCCGAGACACTCGGGCCCCCCACCGTCCGCCCACTTCCACGCCACTGTCCATGCTCGTTCCGCCGCGTCAAACCGCGCTCTAAAGTCAGCCGCATCCACCTCGAGCGGCGGGCACACCGCAGCACCACAGAAGCGTACATCAGTCGGTGACTGCACGCTGACGCCTCCCAGGGTGGAGATGCCGGAAATGCCGAGTACCATCTCGACCCCCATCGGCCGCTCATCCACCACCAGCACATCAAGTGTGGCCCGCCGGCCGGCCGGCGTCTCCACACTGACGCTGCCGACACCGCTGCACCGGAACGGTTCTCCACTGATCGTGGTCACCACGATCTGCCGCTGGCGCCAGCGCTCACAACATGGCGCGTACACAATCGTGTCCGTGCAGCCGGTGTCCACTAGCGCGCGACACTGCCGACCGTCCACTCGCAGTTCGACCACGGGCAGGGCGCCGCTCAGTGCTGCACCGGAGACGACGCCGGCGCTGGCACGCCATCTCCTGCACCGTTTCCCGACTGCTGGGGACAGGAGACGGAGATGTGGCCCAGCTCTCCACAGTTCCAGCAGCGTCGTGGCCACCGTGATCCCCGTGTCGGCTGGTCTCGTGACGGATGACTCGGTGGCGGCTGGCCGCGATGCGCCCCGTCACGCGGTGGCGCCTGGGCTCGCCTCCCCGCGGCCACTGCCGTAACACGCTCGTCACTGAGCACGGCGCGGGCGCGTGACAGGACGCTGGCCAAGTCCAGTCTCTCGGCTCTGGACCCAGCACGGATGGTCTGTCGCACCGACTCCGGCAGCCCAGCGATGAACGCGCAGACGAGTACTCGCTCCGGGATACCGCCAAATAGCACTGCGAGACGCCGAAGGTCGGCCAAGAATACATCGGCGGACTCGCCCACCCTGAGGTGGCGGCTAGTGAAGGCCTCGTACGCCGCGTGCTGGTCTAGGGCGAACGCGTCGTACAGCGCGTCGCGCGTGGCCTCCAGAGAGCTGCGACTGGCGACCGGCATCTGCGACCACACTGCAAATGCGCCGCCAGTAAGGCGCAGCGGAAGCACCGTCTCTGCGGCGACACCACGGAGCGCACACAGCATCTTGGCCCGCTCAAACCACTCAACGACGTCTGCCGACCCGTCGTATTCGGCAATCAGCCGAGCGTCAAAAGCGGGACGCTGTGCGGCGGCCATTACCACTCCAGGACTGGCGATCGCCTCCATTGCTCCAGGGCTGGCGGCGGCCTCCACTGCTCCAGGGCTCACGACAGCCTCCACTGCTCCAGGGCTCGCAACGGTCTCCATTAAGGCCGAAATAGCTTGTGCTTGCGACGTTTAAAGACTGTATTGATATCAAAAACAGTAGAGTGGCTCGGGCCTCACGCTGCACATACCGCCGTCCGCCCCGCTCAGCTCCCGACTCCCGGCCGCCGGCTCCCGTATTGAGAAAAACAGACACTGCTGCTGTAGCGCACGTGCGCTGCACGCCGGAGGCACCTGCGGTCCGCTGAACCACATACAGTCAGTACACAGTCGGTACAGCGCACCATACCCGGGGCCAGGTACAGTCAGTACACAGTCGGTACATCGCACTATACCCGGGGACAGGTACAGTTAGTACACAGTCTATACAGCACACACCATACCCGGGGACAGGCACAGTCAGTGTCTTGAACTTTATCATCAAATTTGTATTTTTTTTGCTTTCATACACATCAATGAACAATGGAGGCCAGCATTACACAAATGCCTGTTATTTTGAAGGAACAAGACACACAAAGGTCTGACACTTCAGTGATAAAACCGCAAGGACAAGGCATGAATCTATCGGCAAGAAAAACATTAGACAATTTAAAATTTATTTTTTAGTTAGTTATAAAATTTAAAAGTTAGAATCTGAGGTTATCAAAACACAAAGGACCACTCTACAACGTGATAAGACATGAAACAAATGTCATCTTTGATTTGCAAACATTCTAAAAGACAAAACACTTACCGAATTCATCCTAAATATCCATTTTCGTCTCCCCAGACGCTGTTGTTGGTGGATTAGGGCGCGTAGCTGCAATGCTCAAGCGTCTTCTTGTTCTTGATGGGTTAGGGCGCGTAGCTGCGAGGCTCAAGCGTCCCCAGACGCTAAGTTTGCGTAGAGATACAAAGCGCCACCGCACGTATCAATAGCGTCGCTTTGGTAAAAGACTAAACAACAGACGAAAGTTTGTCTGAGGTTTGTCAGACGAAAATGATTACGACAAAGTTAATTTATTCCACTAATGCTCACGCAGAAATAACGGAAGCCGGGCAGTAATTCTCGTTTCACGTGGATAATATCGAACGGACAACGACGGAAATGGTTGGAAACGAATGAAGAATCATTTTTAGAGCACACAGAAAGCATTTTCCCGCCATAGAGCTCAGATTATTTAGGACAGAGGTAGAAGTCAAGGACCCAGTACCGAAAACGATCGTTCCGTAACGTGAGAGAATCTACCACTTCTCGCCGGAATATGTTGCTTATCTGTGTTTGTATTACTTTCAGCTGTGCCGTGCTGTATATGTGAGAAGCGTCAAGGGGTCCAACTGCTGTAGGTTTGCCGATTTTGTCCAATCGGCTGTGGAACTAACTAATCGTTTTAACCACGATATTTTCAAGCTGTGTATAAAAGATGTTAAGTCAATCATTTGGAGTCCATCAAATTCAAGCTTCTGAATTATTTGCGTTCTTTTAATGCGATCTGGTTTGTTATTCCATATAAAACCGTATAGCATTTGTTCAATCTTTTTAATGTAAACTTGTGAGGGATTCGGTAAAGCCATAACAAGATGTACGAATTTTGGACACGATTTTATCACCGTTATTTTTCCCAAGAGGTGTAATGTGACGTCTCTTCCACTGTACTTCGTTCCACTTCCACTAGGCTGTTATTAGAATGTTCTGGTGTGTTTAGTAAGCCGAGTGCCAAACATGAAGTTTTCTCCCAATTGAGCTTAAGTTACGATTGTGCAGAAAATTTTGCGAGCCCATATTAACCCTACGGGCGGCCAGAATTACGTTAACCTGCGGGGGGAGATTCTGCCCCCCCCCCCCCCGAGATCACGGGCGGCCAAAATTACGTTAACCTGCGGGGGGAGATTCTGCCCCCCCCCCCCCCGAGATCTCGAGAACCGCTAGGTCGATTTCGATGGGGAAAACGCCATTAGATGCGTCATGACAAGATCTCTTTTGTTGGACCCCGACATTTATGTTTTGTTCAAAAATGTTGGGCCGGGGGGCAAAAATTCCGAAACTTTTGGGTGTTTTTTGAAAGGTCATTGCGGCCATGTAGCTCGACCGATTTGCATGCTCCAAACGTTTTTGAGCTTAAAATGTACTGGTCTTTAATATAAAGAGACAAAATACAAAATAAGAAATTATAGGCGTATTCAGGGAATGTAAAATGGGGGGATTTTCTGGAGATAAAAATATGTGCTGTTCGTGATTGTTTGGGACGACATGAACGTCACATGTGGGCATTGTATGCTGTAATTTGTTAAATTTGATATATTGCGCATAGACGGATCCAGGAAAAAACATGGAGGGCACCATGCGCGTAACGATTTTATCATCTTACTAATTTTAAGTTGGACCTAATTTGATGGTGGGTATTGCCTCCCATTTTTTATTCTGAGTGCGCCTCTGCCCCACACATATGTACAATCCCAGTATCTATGATGCATATTGCATTGCAATTGTTTCTGACGCATTTATTGCACTGCAAACCACGAAGAAATATGCGCCGCCAAACCGCGTTCGTAACACCCTCCCCAAAACAGGACCCTGGAACCGCCTCTGCTGAACCGATGTTTTCAACATTTTGACCCAACACGCACCATTCAATTTTGGGAAAGTCACAAAGTTTCAGGACGCTAGGCCTAACGGTTTAGAAGCAGCAAGTGAAAAACTACCGGGAGGGGCAGAATCTGCCCCGCAGGGAATAGGGTTAAGTATGTAGCCCCTATTAAGGAACGCTCAGAGTTGTCTAAGAACAATATTATATCGTCTGCATATTGACTGATGCGTACTTCTGTGTTAGCACTAAGATGGATGCCCGTTAGTTTATTTGAAGTTGCTATTTGTTTTGCTAGGATCAGAACGGCTATATTGAAGAGATATCCTGACACAGGATCGCCTTGCCTTATACCTCTATGTAGGTATATTTTTTTCACCTAAAAGGCCATTTATTAGTATACGGGAGACATTTTGTTTGTTTGCGTACATTATGTCAATTATTTCTAGGAAGTTATTTCCGAAGTTCAGTTTATCTAGAACTTCTCTCACGTACCGCCATGATACCAACACGTCCTCGAAGGTTTTTAGTACGAATACCTACTAAGAGGGAAAAAGTTTTTTAGTACGGATTATTACTAAACGTTGCGAAGTTTAGTATCATTTCGTACTAATCAAGGGTTTAGTATCATTTCGTACTAATCAATGCATGCGCTCGTTAGTGTTGGAAGGCCGGAAAAGGTGAATTTAGTGGCGTAAGTAAATTCATGATTCTGAGGAATCAGAATGGGTTGGATCATGATGCATTTGAGTATTTTATCTACCGTGGTTGGATGTGTTGAGACTTCAGTGATTTGCCGTTAGTTATAGTTATCTTGGCCATGACCGCCATTTCTGTAGCGTCTTTGGTCAGGGACGGTTGCATAGGCAGCGTTTTGAGTTACCTTCAAGTGTGACACACCATTGGCCGACTAATACCGTTATATGTGCCTAAGTGATTTTTGTGTAGCACTACTACATTGCTGTTTTAACAGACACTCAAGACGGTGTGTTAGTACTCAGTGTTGACAAATGGGTGCAAAATGGGTGGGGGTGGACTGTGGGTTTGGGGAGGGGGGCCAAATCCAGCGGCATATTTCCAAAAGGTTGTTGAGCGGGGGTAGCAGGCTGTCAGCGAAAAAGTTGTTGACGGGGTAGGCAGGGGCGTCAGCCAGCACATTTCTTGGAGTGGTGGGTCGGCTGAAATGACAGCAAAAATGTACTCCCATGTGTATGCCTTTGCACATTTTTAATGTGGTTTTCATGTTATAGTAGGTACTGGTTAATAAAGGAAATAGTTTACCTTTTGAAATGTTTACCCAACACGATTTGATTATATTTTTAATACAATTTCTTTTATATTGTCAAAACTGGCCTTATATCGCGCCGATTCAGGATAGAAGGCCGTAAATTTGTATTGTTTATAAAAACTATATGCATACTCTCTGAGTTAGTCAGCTGACGTCACGTGAATGTAAAAAATGGTTCAGCCAATCAGATTCAAAAGTAGTCATGTGAAGATAGATTCGCATTGAAGATGTGCCAACCGGCGGTAGGCGATTCGGTTGCTAGCACCAGCTGCAAGCTGATTGGCTGATGGTATAGCCTCTGCCCGGGCTAGAACCAGTACAACATTCTTTCGCCAGCACCGCATTCCTTCGCCACAAACTCAAATACATTCGGCTGGAGAGTCTTCAGTAAATACAACTTGCAGATAGGGGTTTCCCAACACTGGCTACAAATCTGCTATCTCAGTTTGAACTAATGTTGAAGGTGAACTATTTCCTTTAAGCCAAGTGGCAATATTTTTACAGGTTTGCATGATAAAACCCAGAAATCTGGGCGGTGGGCCTTGCAGAGGATAAGAAGCTAAACATGTTATTTGTTCAATTCACTGGACACCGTTGCAACAAACTGAAGATGATGACGATGGCCATCGATGTGACAGCGCAAAGCAGCGTTACAATTTTGATTTTAGGTTGTGGAAAACAACATTTTAATATTGGAACTAGACTGTGATTGGAGCCAAGCTGAAGCCTGAAAAGTAACCCCTATTCCTGGTTGCTTATCTCTATATGATGAACAAATATTGAAATAATGTAGTTTTTCATTACATATTCCTCAGATAGTAAATATCGATGACCGGTGGCAGACAGCTCTCAATAGTACATATGATAATAATAACTTGATGTACATATGTACCAAACTGTAACAAACAGCTGGTAACAGTACACATGGTTTGAAAGCAAGAGGCAGAACAACGTTTCTGCACATAAATGGTCCCTGTGGATCTGGAGGAGCCTGGGGTGATATGGTTTGGGGAGATGGTCCTGGCCTGGCGGCGACGAGAACCTCCCGCCCCGCGCGGCCACTCAGTACTTACACACTTCCATGATTATCATGATCATTGATCACACAGCACACGAGTACAACTGAAACGCAACAGCCCCGGGGTCTGTCACCGCAGGGCACCATCCATGGCATTACAACCCTGGTCCGCTGCTACCCGGCGGCACGACTGCTCCACTGCAGCCCAGCGGCAGGTCCGGCACCACCAGTGCTGCGAGCATAACTCGCAGGAACACTGGTCTGATGCCGTGACGTTGGCCGTTCCGCTGCAGCACACCACGTCGCTACCCAGCGGCACGTCCGGCACCACCAGTGCTGCGAGCATCACTCGCCCGCACTGGTGAGATGCCGTGACGTCGGCCGCTCCGCTGCTCCGCTGCTCCGCTGCTGCACAGCGGCACTACAGCTCCACAGCTCCGCTGATGCACAGCGGAACTACAGCTCCACCGCTCCGCTGCTGCACATCGGCACTACAGCTCCGCTGCTCCGCTGCTGCACTACAGCTCCACCGCTCCGTTGATGCACAGCGGCACTACAGCTCCGCTGCTGCACTACAGCTCCGGCACTACAGCTCCGCTGCTCCGCTGCTGCACTACAGCTCCACCGCCCAGCTGATGTACAGCGGCACTACAGCTCCGCTGCTGCACTACAGCTCCGCTGCTCCGCTGCTGCACAGCGGCACTACAGCTCCGCTACTCCGTTGCTGCGCAGCGGCACTACAGCTCCGTTGCTCCGCTGCTGCACTACAGCTCCACCGCTCCGCTGCTGCACAGCAGCACTACAGCTCCACAGCTCCAACTCAGCCGTCTCAGCTCCAACTCTGCTGTCTCAGCTCCACTTCCTCAGCTCTGCTGTCTCAGCTCCACTTCCTCAGCTCTGCTGTCTCAGCTCCGCTGTTCTCAGCTCTGCTGTTCTCAGTTCTGCTGTTCTCGGCTCTGCTGTTCTCAGCTCTGCTGTTCTCAGCTCTGCTGTTCTCAGCTCTGCTGTTCTCAGCTCTGCTGTTCTCAGCTCTGCTGTTCTCAGCTCTGCTGTTCTCAGCTCTGCTGTTCTCAGCTCTGCTGTTCTCAGCTCTGCTGTTCTCAGCTCTGCTGTTCTCAGCTCTGCTGTTCTCAGCTCTGCTGTTCTCAGCTCTGCTGTTCTCAGCTCTGCTGTTCTCAGCTCTGCTGTTCTCAGCTCTGCTGTTCTCAGCTCTGTTTTTCTCAGCTCTGCTGTTCTCAGCTCTGCTGTTCTCAGCTCTGCTGTTCTCAGCTCTGCTGTTCTCAGCTCTGCTGTTCTCAGCTCTGCTGTTCTCAGCTCTGCTGTTCTCAGCTCTGCTGTTCTCAGCTCTGCTGTTCTCAGCTCTGCTGTTCTCAGCTCTGCTGTTCTCAGCTCTGCTGTTCTCCGCCGCAGCGCACCACCTCCGGGAGACCAACACGCATGCATTCCTCCTGCAGCCTGACCGACATTCGGCGCTCTGTAGCCTGGCAAATGTACACGGGCACACACTCACTCAGCGCCCTTCGTCTGTCCATCGGCGCCTCCCGAACCGCGCACATGGAGGTGGGCAGCGATACTCTCCGCTCCCCCACACGCGCACACACCTGGCTAGCCTCGGCTCCGGCGGGAGCCTCGGCTCGGCTCCGGCGGGAGCCACAGCTCCGCTTGGTCACCGCAGGCCATCACTGCCTCCGGCCATCGTCTCATCACCTTCGGTCCTCCCTCCCGACCACCTCCAATCGCACACCGATGAAGCGTGGTGCCACCTCCTCCCCGCAGGTCCTAGTTTCTCCCTCTGCGCTATTACCGGATGGACGCCGAGTTCGGTCCGTTGGCCGACAGCTGGCCGTACCCAGGGGACCGACCGCGCCATGGATCGGCAGCCTGGACAGACCACCGAACCGCGGCCAGTTCAGCGCCCATGTGAGTCGCGGGTGGTTCGGATCGCGACAGACCGTGGAGAGTTCACCAACGCCCGGTCCTCAGCCGGGAAGAGGGCGACGACCGAGGTCGTACGGGCCGGACGCATAATCGGGAGAGATTCGGAACCACCCCAAATAGACTCCCCGTCCACGCAACCAGCTACTCCACGGCCACGCTGCAGGCTGCCACACCAAGAGGCGCTGGCCGGCAGAGGCCACCGCAGGGCGAACGAGCTGACTCCACCCGCTGCAACATCAGCGTCGCCCCGCTGTCCGCCGACTGCCAACCGGCTGCCACACCAAGAGGCGCTGGCCGGCAGAGGCCACCGCAGGGCGAACGAGCTGACGCCACCCGCTGCAACATCAGCGTCGCCCCGTTGTCCGCCGACTGCCAACCGGCTGCCACACCAAGAGGCGCTGACCGGCAGAGGCCACCGCAGGGCGAACGAGCTGACGCCACCCGCTGCAACATCAGCGTCGCCCCGTTGTCCGCCGACTGCCAACCGGCTGCCACACCAAGAGGCGCTGGCCGGCAGAGGCCACCGCAGGGCGAACGAGCTGACGCCACCCGCTGCAACATCAGCGTCGCCCCGTTGTCCGCCGACTGCCAACCGGCTGCCACACCAAGAGGCGCTGGCCGGCAGAGGTCACCACGGGGTGAACGAGCTGACACCAACCGGGGGAATGGGAGGTCACGAGACTCTTAACCCAGCGTCTCGAACGGCGTGGGTATAAATCTGCGTTTTTCCGTAGATAATAATTGTACTATTGTGTCACAAGTGTTTGACGCGTACTGTGGGGGGGAGGGGGGTTGTAAGCACGTAGTTAGTAGACCGTAGTTAGTTAGTAGAACGTAGTTAGTTAATGGTGGGGGTAGAAATAGGCAATTGTAGTAGAACGTTAGTACCATAGATCGACTTAATTAGGAGTAGTCCGTGTTGCGTGACGGGTTGGAGACACTTGGAGACACAGTAGTTAAAACACTGGTGGTGGTAGATAGGAACGATCGTCACTTATAATGGCAGGACTAGTTACTAGAATAGGTAGGTTTTAAGGAGGAGTATACCGCGTTGAATGATAAGTCGCTCAACAAGAATTAGATCCCTTAGTATAGGGTTAAGCATGGATGCCGCGTTGAACCGCTGAATTTCGTGTGTAACATGATTCGCGTATCCTGTTGAGTAGCATGTGGCTATATAATCCTCTATAAATGTGACTCGGCTATTGTGCGTGCGGCGCGCCTCGGTTGTACTGTAGATATGAGCGTGACGTCACAACCTTGTAGCGGCACGCATGAGAGTGCGTGCCGCTGGTGTATATAAGGGCGCGTGGAGAGGGAGTCGGGGTCAGTGGGTGAGTGCGCTAGACAGTACCTACAACAATGTAAGTATTGGCGGTTACGTCGTCGGGGGTGGGGGATGTGTTCCCCGGCGTAGAAATGGCGGTAACCGAATTATCTATGAGCCTGTAACAGAGTTATATCTTATATCTATTGAGCTGTATTTTGGAACGTCTGTTATCTGTCGTGTCGCTTAAACTTCAACTCGTATTGTATGTGGAATCTGTCGACTATCTCTGACTTGTAAAAAAATATACCTTGCCGTCGTATAAGACAGCTTTAATTGAGATAAGCGGAAGCAAGTAAAGGTGGATATATAGACGTTAACTTACGAACCGTTCTCTGACAAATCAAATCATGCCCCTACACACATGGAAAGCGAGAACGTAACTTTGAATTCACCTGTTAGAGAACGTACGACTTTATAATTCACAAATGCTGTATCTCCTGTACCTGTTTTCTGTTTCCACTTGTCCATGCCAAAAACAAATAAAGTACCTATACAAGCACAGGCGTCGCTACCTTCTAAAAAGTGGGGGGGGGTTCACTGCCAGGGGGCGCCATACCCAGAGGAGGGGGCGCCCCGGCTTAGAGGGGCGCAAATCCCATGAACTACCTAGATTTCACTGGCTTAATTTTGCGGCCCCTCTTTCGCATAAAAAGAGCAAGTGAACTTGCTACCAATCCTTCCATATTGGAAGGATGGGTTTTATGCTATTTTTTTTTCTCAAAGCGTCGCGAAACAGTGTTATTGCTGATGGGAAGACATTTGCAATGTCCAGTCAGTGGTCGTGAAACATGCATCGACGAGTTATAATTACATATAGACGAATTATATCGACGAATCAATGCATAAATGTCGACGTTACGCAGCGAGCGATTCATTTTTTTGCTAGTTTTAAATCGAAAGAATACAGCTTTGACAATTTCAAACCTACACCCGCACAGCGGCATGCTCATACAAGGACTGCGCATTGCACATCAACATGGGACATATTCCCGACTAATGAGCGACTAGTTTAATTAACTCGCGCTCCGCTGGAGGGGGGGGGGCAAATTGTACCCCTCCCGGAATTTCTCAATAACTTGAAAACTGAGTAGAAAATCAAGGTTTGATGCAAATTGCAAAACAAAAACGTCAAAAGAACGGAAATGACATTCTCTTAAAAATGGTTGTCTCGGATTTGCGAAATTTTGGGTTTTGACCCCATTTTTTTTCATTTCCATATTTTTGACAAAGATATTCACCAAACCGGAATATATGTTAGCGAACCAACTATGGACGATACCCAAACCAAATTTCAAAGAATATCTTTATTTTTGACTAACTTATGGCTGCCTAAGTATAAGTAACTCATGACGTCATTTTGTCAAGTTACATTGTTTTGCTTGCATTGACCAGATACAGACAAATAAATACCACAGCTGTATTTCTGAGACAAAGCTGATCTAGAAACATGCTTTATGTATTTATATTAATCAATTTAAAATGTGTTCCTTGTTGTGGCCCGATCTTGACCTGAGGGCCATTATATGGGGTCAGGTTGTGAAAATGACTGCTACTATCGAATTCTACGTGTAAAATAACCCATACAACATGTGTCGCATGACTTTCGTAGACCTGTGACCTTTTGTGACCTGACATTGACCTTGACCTTTGCTTAAAAGTTAGCTTTTGCTTATATGGGAGATGCATTACATTATACCTTTGAGAGCACCTTGTGCGATAATAGTCGCAATCTAAGGCTTTGGATGGAAAGTATGGCCCAAAAACTCAAATTCCTCAATTTTGACCTTTGACCTGATCTGACCTGACATGTGACCTTGTTTTAAGAATTTCGGGTATGCAATATATTCGTCTCCTTGAGAGCTTTCGATCGCCGCCTTGTGCGTCCCGCTGCGGTCATTAGTTCAGAAGGTACGAGGGGGAGGTCAAATGTACCCCACCCACCCCCCCCCCCCTTTCCCCCAGCGGGGCGCGTTCGGCTGTCGACCCCAGCGGGGCTCGGGTTAACGGATCATATCGACTACCACTGGATGCATTTCACTCCACATATTCACAGCACTGAAGGTTTGGGTAGTAAATAAAATTCACAATGAAGAAAATAATTAAAGGAAAGCTTATCAAGAAAGGAAAGGGAACATCAGCCAATAACTTGCAAACGGTAAATCGCACAGACATAAGAATGGTACCGATCGCTTCGGTGCATCATGACAGGTACAGTGGTGAATAATCAAAGGGATCGGACCAGGCGCACAGCCAGAAAGCACATTTCGGGAGGGGGATACAGCTGTTGGGATTGTCATCCCCAGGCCAAAAGGGGCCTCATTTCCGATACAAAGGGGTACACGACCTGAGGGGCGACACCTGCACGCGCAGCCCCCCCCCCCCCCCCCCCCCCGCGCGAGGCATGCAGGGGCGCCGACTGCACAGTCACAACGCATTATGCCGCCCCCGGAAGGTATCTCGTCGCCCTAGGAAAGCATCATGCCGCCCTCGAAAGGCACCATGCCGTCCTTGGAAGTTGAAAGGCGCCCCCAGAGCGCATTATGCCGTCCTCAGAAAACGTCTTGCCGCCCTCGGAAGGCCTCGGAAGACATCTTGCTGACCTCGGAAGGCATCATGCCGCCCTCGGAAGACATCTTGCCGCCCTCGGAAAGCATTTTTCCGCCCGCAGAGCGCATTATCCCGCACTCAGAAGACGTCTTGCCGCTCTCGGAAGGCATTCTGCTGCCGCCATCAGAATGCATTATGCCGCCCTTGAAAGGTACCATGCCGCCCTCGGAACTTATTGCCGCTCTCAGAGCGCATTGTGCCGCCCTCAGAGCGCAGCCAATTGCGCCAGACCTGACCGGAGCACGAGGCTGGGCGGACGTGCCATTGGTATTTATTACTTTTATTGGCGATTGGTCGTTTTATTATTTTGCTGTCGTTTGCCCGTGTTGTTTTCTTAATTAATGCACAGCGGTGCTGAGTTAAGTTATTGGTGTGTCAGTCCGGGGAGTCAGAATTGGCCTCAATTGGGGATGACGGTGATAGGAGGAACGGACTACAGTATACATGCATGTATGTTCTAAATCAGCTGACCAATTATTTGAATAGAGAACATTTATACAGTAACGATCAACATGGCTTTCGAGAAAATCATTCCACTTGTACCGCGCTTTTATCAGTGACTGACGAGATTCTGAAAGGCATGGATCGGTCAGAGATTTGTTTGTTGACGCTTATCGATTTAAGTCGATGTTTCGATGTGATCGACCATAAAACGTTGCTAAATAAACTAGAATTATTACAGATTAGTTCAGATTGGTTTGAAAGCTATCTTAGCGGACATGTTCAGCAGGTAAAAGTAGGTGAAACGTTTTCGGACTCTCTCCCAATCAACATTGGAACGTTTCAAGGGTCATGTCTGGGACCGTTGCTCTATAACGTAGCTAGCAACGACTTGCCGTGCTATATCCCCGACGAAATTAATGGATTTAAAATTATTAAAGCCCGTTATGCAGATGATAGTCAAATTGGTATTGTCGGTCCCCGGAGCCGTTTAGAAGAGATGAAAAGGAGCCTCGAAGAGGTTCTTGATACAATGACCACATGGTTTCAGCAGAACGGTATGCTGGTAAACGCCAGTAAAACGGAATTGATTGTGTGCGGCGACAGGCGGCAAGTGTCGCGTCTAGAAAGTGAAACGTCTATAAATTTTATGGGAGAGATACTCCATTCTAAGACTAGTGTCAGAAATCTGGGTGTAACCATGGATCGTTTTCTGTCGTGGGAGCAACACGTGCAGCAAATAGCGGATCGTTGTTTTGGAATTCTTGTAGGTCTTCTTCATGCCAAGCAGGTGCTGCCTATAGGGACACTACCCAGGTTAATCGATGCAATGGTTTTTTCTCATGTCAGGTACTGTGTGCAAGTGTATGGTGGGACCAGTGTTACGGGGATAGGTAAAATTCAAAAGATATTTAATTTTGCGGCAAGAGTAATCTCAGGACGTAGGAAATATGATCACATCTCGGACGTGTTGAAGCAGTATGATTGGCTAGGGGCAGCACGGTTTATTGAGTATTGTGACATGAGCATGCTACACAAGATTGTTACCACCGGTGAGCCTTCTATGTTGGCTAGTCAGTTCACTTTGAATCGAGACGTGGTGGGCCGTCGTACCCGACAGTCAGACCAGCTGGCATTGCCCAAACCCAGAACGAATCACGGGAAGCGAAATTTTGTGTATCGATCTGCGGCGCTGCTCAACAGTCATTTTGGTTCTAATGTTACGGATGTCCTCACTTCGTCCACAAGACTGGCAAAGAAAATGTTTAGAGAGCATTGCGCGGCTGCCGAAAGTAATACCTAGGCGCCAGTGTCTTCTATGGTAGCGTTTTTACACATGTTTTTAAATGCTTTTTAAATGACAAAGCGTAAGCTGCAATATGTACTTACCATGTATGACAATGACCCTGTAATAGCCCATGATGTGTGGAAATGGTCAGCTGATGTCGAAATAAATAAATAAATAAATAAATAAATAAATAAATAAATAAATAAATATTGTGCTCAACGCGTGTCCGGCTCTCAGTCAGGTCCAGCAACTTCAATGGTGTTGGACAGCATTTACAAAATAGCGAAAATGGTCACGCCAACGCGAGGGTGAAACGGCTCCCTGGTTGAGGCCGTACCGGAGTCGCCGGAATGTGCCCGTCCGGACCGGTCGGCGATCAGCTATTATACCTTTTCACTCGTGCTGCCCGCCCAGGAGCGTCGCAGCGGGGGTCTCCATTTCAGTCTCGAATAACAATAAACGTGCGAAAACCGAGGGACGACTATTCCCCATTCCTAACGTTGAAGACACAACTTGAGGAAAGGGATGTCCCGGCGGGTCGGTCCGTGCCGAGGAGACGGTACCTGTGGCCCACAACGGAAATTCCCGGTGTCTGAATTAGTAATCATTGCCTCGGCATTATAATTGTCCGGCCTTCAAAATTAAAATGACATTTCATCGATGGTCTGCACCATATCACGATGAATATAATGCCATTGACAGGGGCGGATGTAGGAGGGGCGCCCATAGTACATGGCCGCCCCCGCCGGCGGAAGCACCCATGGCACAGGCCGGCCGCTTCTGAGTATGCGTCTCTGGGCCAATATTTCACTCAGCCGTATACGCCACTTACGTTGATGGCATCCTGAGCCGGAGGCGCCCATGCACCCTGGCTTCCCTTGAGTAAGAGGCGCCCGCGCGTCGGAGCGTTTCTCACGTCTATGGCGACCTTTAATCAGTAGTGTTTCTGGTTGAACGAGTGCCACATGTTCGCTTTCGTTTCGGGGTTGCTATCGGTCGGTGCATAAGCGCCTCTGGCTTATGAGACTCTGCCGGCGCCACTGATAACCGACCGAGATGGCTTAGTTCGTGATATGGTCACAATTTTGTTTGTGTTGTATGCTCGTCCAGTTCAATGGTACAAGCAAAGTGGAAATTGACAAACGCATAAAACAGGATTTGCTTCTTTACACGGAAATTGCACCCCTTTTCTCTCGGCATCGGCGTTCCATTGACCCATATCGCCCCGTTGATCACAAATAACGCCCCCAGATCAACCGCCCCTCCTCGCAAAATCCTAGACTCGCCCCTGAACACGTAAACCGTGATATTCACGTCAGCGATACCCGAATTTCAAATGTCTCCATGCAAAGTTGTGCACGGTGTCACCGGCTATCGCCGACTCTTTCGGACGTCAGTGCTTCCTGACCAGACCTACCATACCCAATCATAGATGAACACTTGAGTCAGCGCCATTAGGAATGTTTCAGTTGCTGCGATGATACAGCCGTTAGGAATGCATCAGAGCCATATATGTATTTTTGTTCTAAGGAACATTGCGAAGGCTGATAACTTTCACGCATCATACTCAGAGTCAAATCACGATGGTGACGGGGTGACAAGCAAATATCACATTGTGCCGCAATTGGATCGTGGATTATCTGTTCACCGTGATATGACGAGATATGATACGAGATATTTCATATGCAAATTTAATAACCTTTCATCGAAATTAAAATGAAAAAAGTTCAAAATTCGACTATTGATATTGCGATATTGCGATACTTCATCAGAATGAATTAGCTAAATTAGCTTGTTTTTATCTAATTCATTCTGATGAAGATCTGTGTATCGAAATATCAATAGTCTAATTTTGAACTTTTTCATTTTAATTTCGAGGAAAGGTCATTCAATTTGCATACTAATCTGTCTACATGTTCCTCGCACAATCACTGAGAAACCTAAATGACGAGATATTACCCGCAGCCTCAACAAATAGCAGGTCCCAAACGCCATGCAAACTGTGACACATCAACTGCAAATTTCATATTACAATCTCGTACAACCGGCAGTCCGGCACACAAAGCTAAAAACATATGACACGCTATCACAGCCGAGTACATAAACGTGACACAATTCGTTGCACAAACATATCGAATAACAAACGACACAGAATCTGTCCTGGCATTTCTTCTGTCGAGCAAATGTCATGGGAAGTATAGTTAATCGCAAAAAAACGCAGGGACTCTAGTGACACAATACTCAGCTCAGATATAAACTGAACACAAAATTGACATCAGACAGATACACGTATTTTGCAAGTGACATTTAAAACTATTCGCAATCGTAGAAGTTTTCTACAGCACTCTGAGACGGCCAGAATACCGAGCAGACTTCCACACCGGAGTGCTGTTCATGGTCCCTGCTGTTCGGCGGTTAACCGCAGGCTCTAAGCCCCGTCTCTTTGATCATGCGTCATCACTGGCAGGCGTCTTATGAACACTGAATGACGCGATGCGCCACCTAACATGACATTTTGACCTGCGGTCGCTTCGAACCGACCGCCGGAACCGTAGCTCACCGCAGCCGTGTGACGTCATACCTTTCGCCCCCTCCCCACTTTCAGTTATCCCCACTGCTGCCGACCGCCGAACAGCAGCCAACCGCAGGGTCGTGAACAGTACTCTGGTTCAATCTGTGAAAGAGATAAAGGAGCTGGGTTACCACCACCATTACGAAACAATAACGGTAACGCCCATTGGCCTATATGGTCCGCCAGCAGCTATCCGTAATTAGCGGATATCCAAAATCGAGGGCCACCCACGTGCGCACGTGCTGGCTGATCTCGATTCCGACTCATGCGAACCACCCCAGAGTCCAGGCTCATGTCTGTGCCCGCTCACAAAATCTAAAATCGATTGGTCCAGCAGTTTCTGAGTTCTGAGTGCGGCAGTCGCACGTGGGCGCGTGCCAACAGACACACGATTTGAGTGGAATGTTGCTAGTACCCAAGCATGTAGCCATACAGCAAATTACAGGTCAATCTGGCGGGTACTTTGACAAATATTGACCACCCAATATGAGGGCAACAATGTACACCCTTTTGCACTTGCCACGTGCCCACGCTGTTATCGTTGGGATGGAAGCCATGGGAGTGCCAAATAGTGAAAGTTAGTTCCATTTCCTATTCACACACCGGTTGTGTACCCATAGCTCGCACCATTATTGAAAACGAAGCCACTAGCCGGAGTTCCCCACGAGGGTACCATTTTACACCCCTTCTGCACTTGCCGCGTGCTCACGTACACAAATGGAACACAAGTGATCAGTCAATATTGTGAACACACTCAACTTACCGTGAATATGGGGATCCAGCAAGAGCGCGCAGAGTCGAGGTACTCCCGACGATAGTTGACTGCCTCGTAGATGAGCCCTCTCAGACCCTGAAGAACGGCGGTCGACTGCTGCCGAATGCTGTAGTGATCGGTATCTGCCGTCGGCTCCACGACCGATAGACGCTCATCTTCTGGTCGGCTCAACTGTTCCTCTACCAGCTGTGGATCACCAATGCATATTTAACAGGCATGTGACAGTACCAAATGCACACCCAGTACAGATATTTGGCAGGACAATACCGTAATAACGAAAGGTAATAACATAGTGAAATACGATAACTGAATACGGGTCTACCAGGCGCAATCTTCTTTAAATAATGCCAACTAAGCATAAATTTTAAGGAAATATGCTCATAGTAGAACACAAGTCATCACAAAAACCTGTGATTAGTGTTGGCTGGGTGCCATTTTTTTGGAGACAGGTAACCGCGAATTATCTATATGATAGCGGTCCGCAATCTTTAAAACAAAAAAGCAAGATGCTCTTATGAACCTCAACACAATGGTGGGCCAAATCAAGATTTTGTATTGGTGTGATACCGGTTACCAAAAATACAGGGAAGTACGTTAATGATATCGAGTTAGGTCTATAAGTCGCCCTTGTAAGCGATGCAGTTTGAGCGGAAGATGGCATAACAAATATATCCTTTTGTTGATTGTCCACTCATTGTGAAATGTGAGCCACTGTGAGATCGATTTGGCAACAGCTTTCATGCTCCCCCAGACACTGGAAAGTGGGATGTCAGTTTACTTACCGCCAGCGAGTGCATCAGCATGTCGATGACATCAGAAGAGGTTGATAGGAGGCGCCGCAATTCGTCGTCCACGATTGCTAGCTCTTCTCGCGTTCGACGGAGACGCACGCATGAGCGCGTCACATATGGCTGTTGTTGTTGTTGTTGTTGTTGTTGTTGGTCCCTCCGGCCCCGGCTAGGGCCGGGGTGTAGCCGTACGGCTCTGGTAGGACCAGTAGCCGGCAGCTAAGGCCGCCACCACGCCGTCCCGCTGCAGGTCCTCCGGTCGTCCATATATGTTTCCCAGCGATAGGAGGCGGGCCCCGCACAGGCAGGGACACTTCAGCAGGATGTGCTGAGGCGTGTCCGGCTCCTCGTCGCAGACCCGACACCGGGCCGCTGGGCACCCGGCATCGTTGCATCCCGGGCACGAGTCGGTCGGGCGGCGTCCGATGCGATGAAGGTACTATTCGGACCCGCTCCAGTGTCCGGCTCGGAGTGGGTGGATGTCCACGGCGGCCTTTCGGCTGTCGCCGCGGACCGGGTCCGGGAGGCGGTCCTTGAAGGTGCGCTGATACCAGCCGCCGGGCCACGATCGCTGTCACGATCGGCGGGGCGTTCTGGCGGCGGCGCGGGTGATGCTCTTGATGTCGATGAGCGACTCGGTCTGGTCCAGGGCTGAGGCCTCCTTGCGAGGGCGTCTGCCCGTTCGTTACCCGCCAAGCCGCAGTGCGCCGGCACCCACTGCAGGTGGATGCGGTGCCCGCGGCGGGACACCGAGCCGAGCAGCTCCCATATCTCCGCACCCATCTCCGCGATCTGAGCCGCAGGGCCGCCCTCCAACGTGAGCAGCGCCGCCTGTGGGTCTAGGCACGCGACCACGGGGGGGGGGGGGGGCTCGGGGATGGCTCACAGATGGCTCGTTTCACCGGCAGTGACATCGCGCTATCCTCAGTCGACTGAATATGCCATGGAAAACAGCACTTCCCGGCGTCCTTCATGGCCACCACACCAGTTTCGCGCCGGTACCTTTCACGCAACTTTTCAAGCTTGATATGGTCTGCGTTCATTAGCCTCCTGGATGCATTCCGCATTTTGCTGACGAGCTGGCCGCGTTGGTGACGGCAGAACGTCGCGCACGCCAGCTGTCGCTTACCATCTCAACCATCTCAATGGCGTTTTCCAGGTCGGTACCATTGGCCCGTGTGTCACGGCTTGAGAGCGACATGGCCAGAACGCGCAGCTCATCTACTATTGCGTCCACCTGACTGGCTGGGATCCACGCCGTGTTTATGCAGGAGAGTTAAGCTTTGACTAGAGGATAGGGATCCCTTTCTGGGCGGCTCGCAGCCTTTTCACCAAGTCATGCATGCGCAGGTGCTAATCCCGATTGTAGCTAAGCACCATGTCAGTAATGGTGTCAACGCGCTGTGCCGACGGCATATACTTGGTGGTGTTACCAGCCCGGCTCAGGAAGGCATTGGCGATCTCGGTGGTCTCCATGATCGACCAACCCGATTCAGGTTGCCAGCAGCCGCCGTAGGTTATCTGCAAAGCAAGGATGTAATGCAATAGCAGCCACTAACCACGACTTCCCCGAACTTTGTTCATTTGTACGGCAAGCTAAATGGAAATAATGACCTTTTCCACAAAAATGGAGTTAGCACTTGGAATGGGAAGAAGCACTCAACTTATAAGTAAATCCTATCACATTTACATAAAAATGCCCCTAGCCGAAGTTATTTCAAGTTAAAGTTGCTAAGCGTTCTACGCTTATAACGGTCGGTACTCAGCAAGTACTTGGCAGCGAATTCAATGTCCGAGCTAAAATTAGCCTGCCTACGCATCGTTATTTATCATGAAGGTATGTCATATGTTTCCTGTACTCGATCTTTTGCGAATATATACCAAACTTTTATGAACAATCAACAAGCATTTGACAAAAAGTGCATTGAAATCGGCAGTTTAGTTTGGCCCCGGACGGCGACCTATTTAGTGTTCTCGACTATTTATATATATAAAATAAATTGGGTGCTTTCCACATGAATTTCCAACATACATTCAACATACATTTACATTACAATGCACACATGACACATTTATCTGAGCCGTTTTTCTGTAATTAATCAATAAACATTTAAGAAACCCATGATGCATTCGGCGGTTTAACTTGGCCCTCTACGACGACGTATTTAGTGTATGCGATTTATTGAGAGGTAATTCAACGATAAGTATTCAACGTTGAACAGATTGAAACAAAACGACCGGTATGTCCACTCGGCCGCTGCCGGCCGAGTGGTCAAGCCTCCAAACCTCCTCAAACAGGCCGGTATCTAGAACAGTACCGTCGGGGAGCTGGAGACGGCCAGTCATCACGTGTGCCCGGATGAGTTTTAGGAGATGTGGGGTGTCAGCGAACACCCATATGCACCTGCAAAGTAAAAATAAGTTTAAATGGAATGGTTACAGATGATGAATTGCTGCAACAACTATAGGGGCATCAACATTCTAAAGGCAATTATTATTAATCAACGGCAATAGGCATCCGCAGCAATACAAAGGTAAAGTAAAAATGGCAAAAATGAGAAAAAGAGACGCGATTTCTTCGCTCGAAGAATAAACTGCAAATAAAAGAAACGACCCGACTAAAACCTATTGGTTAAAAGTGCAGCCTAATGAATTAAAGCACGGGTATACTATTGTTCTTTATCCGATATGAGACGAACATTGCGTCCATTCAAGGTGAGTACTAAAAATAAATCAAATTAATCGATACGTTAGCTGTATCTGTACTAAAACACATACCATGTTGGGTCCACTGGGTTTGTGAAAGCGCTGGTGACTCCCAGCCCGGCCCACAGCCGCTCGTTACTGGTGGCCATGTCGCTCACAGCGGCAGTCACTCTCAGGCCGCTGGTCTACATCCGAGAGATGATGGCTCGAAGCAGACAAGGTCATGGGCCGGTCGAAATCGTACCAGATGGGCTGCTTCCACGCAGCGGTCAGACCTCGAACCATGACGAGCTGCATCTTGGATGCTTCTAGCACTACATCACGGCCCTGGTCGTAGCAAACCCTGCTGTCGAGACTGAGCTCGTCGAACGCGATCACACACAGCATCTCCATGTCGCTGAGATCAGTTAAGGTCGTTTCAAGCACTCACATCGCGGAATCCATCATCCCTGGAACCATGTGGAAATAATGGATGGATCCACTGCGACAAGGTGCTGAAAGACGGTAAAGGGACTTTCATTGACTCCTTGACATACAAGTACGCCCGTCGCGAGAGGACGCGCAGACCCAGGGATCTTCCGACGTCCTGGTCAGGCCAGCGGACACGGTTGCCCGTGGCCAGGGCCCGGCGCTGGGCGGCAGTCAGAGGGCCGCGGGCGGCGAGGGCACTCGCTTGCGAGGAGGCCGCCTGGAAAGCGGCATTTCGGGTGCGCAGCGCCTTGTTCTGCTCCCGGAGCCTCTTCGCGCGCTGCTTAGCCCTGCTGCAGGTCTGCTGGAGCCGACGGCGGAACACCTTCTCGGCAGCACTACTTCACTTCAGCTCGGCCTCGTGTCGTGCGAGCTCTTGTGCCAAGTCGTAGATCATCTCCAGAGATGTTTGGACGACCCACAGTGCTTCAGGATTCAGGTAGGATGGGATCCTGGACCTTACAGGGAGAAAATACCAGAACGTGAATACAGGATAGGATAACGGTGCGTTGCAAGTAACAAGCTCCTACCAATGACACCGACGGACAGCATAGTACACGTCCGATTCGGAGCCATAAGCTGGCGCAATTAGTGCATCATGGTCTGTGTAAGGACGGGTGAAAATCAAACTGGTTATAAGAAACGGTGTGTTCAAGAGGAATATTGGAAAAGTAGCGAGGGTTAAAAAGCAAATTCGCGCAGCGAATACAATGGACAACATGCAATTACGAAACAATAAACATGCATGACGCACTACCTTTAGGCCATCGATGAGTGCACCTGCTCAGTCCCTTTTAAGTTTACATACTATTTTCCATGCAACATGCCCATACCTCCTAACATAAAGCATGACTATTTACGAATTTATCCAAAATACAATGTTACAATGCCGCGGCTGACGGGGGCGGGTCGACCGGCGCAGTGACCCGCCCCACCCTCCGCAGGTATTCCACGATGTGGTGGGCCGGCCCCGAAAGCACCTCCTCCAGGGTCGGCAGGTGCCCACAGAACCGGCTCCGGGCTGAATCGTGAGCAGGGCACCTGACCAGCAGGTGCCCCACGTCCTCTGCCTCTTCCCCGCACGCCTGGCAGGTCGGGTCCCGACCAGGCCGAGGCGGTGCAGTGTGGCTCGCACCAGTCGGCAGTAGCCGGTACGCAGCTGGGAAACGGAGAATTGTCCTCACCGGTCGAGCTCGTCGTGACCATGCGTCGGTGACCGGTGAGGGTGCCGACGCGACCGCGTTTCGGCGAGGCCCTTCGTCCAGCGTCGGATGGCTGTCCGGGCACTGGAGAGATCGATGGGCGCCTCACTCTTGTCGCAGTCGTCGGCCGCTTGGTTGGCGAGGCGGTCGGCTGCCTCGTTACCGGCGAGGTCGGCGTGGCCCGGTATCCAGTGAAGCGTGATGGCCTTGCCTCCGTGAACCAGTGCGTCGAGCAGGCTCCAGACGCTTTGGGCGAGGGCCATCTGTTGGGTGTCCGGGCCGCGGCTGAGGAGTTGGAGACCGGACAGGGAGTCTGGACACCACAGCACGCTCTGTATCAAGGAGCTGGAGGGGGCCGGAAACTCGTGGAGGGAGCGGAGTGCCTCTGCCATGGATGGTTCCTTCCTTGGCAGATCCGTCTGACCAAATGGCGCAGTCCGGAGCAGGGACGAGGGTCAGGGCCTCCAGTACCGCCGCATTCCTCTTGTCCGGTGGGTCCGTTTTCCTTGTGGGCCGCGGCAGTTCGAGTACGAAGCGGACGTCGCCTCCACGGTTGCACCAGGGCGGGTCGCCCTGGAATAGCGCCAGGGGCTCCCTCGGGAGGCCGTCCAGCCCCGCAGTGTCGCAGGCCCACGCCCCGATTCGACGCAGGCACGGTTTGTGCGGAAATATGGCATCCTCGTCCGCCGGCAGCAGTGGCGATGTGCCAGCCTCTTCGGCAACCGAGGTCGCACGTCTCCACGCTTCGTAAGCGCGGTAGCGGAGTCTCGGGTTCGGTGTCTTCGTCAAGAGTTCGCGGGCAGGGTTGCCCGGTGGGAGGCGGGTGAGGTACGCATACTCGCCGGCCGCAAGTTCTTTGGACCGCACTGACAGCAGGAGCAGGTCTGCTTCCGCTGTCAGGGTCTCCCTGTCGGTGAGCTTGATGCAGCCGGTGATCAGGCGCGCACACTTCCGCTGTTCAACCTCCAAACGCTCCCGCACCGCTGGGGCCGCCTGGGTGAAAAATATCGCTGCGCCGTAGTCGAAGATGGAGCGGACGTAGCTCTGGTAGTCGTCGCGGAGGGTGCGGCGGTGGCTTCCGTAGCTTCTCCCCGCGATCTTCTTCTTGAGCGCCTCGATGTGCGGCGAAGGTCAGTTGGCAGTCCAACTTCAGCCCGAGGAAGGTGGGGTTTTCCTCGTACCCGAGGGGCTGGCCGCGGAAGTGGAGCACGGGCTTGACCTTGCCGCCACTCTCCTTGGGGTCCAGCGTGAAGGTGGTCATCTGTGGCGAGCGTGTCGGTGCGCTCGTTAGCGCACGCGTCGGGGGTCATTGCGTTTATAGAGCCATAAACGCAATGACGTCAGAGCAGCCCTGCTCTCACGTATGGCAGTGATGGCAGTCCGGCTGCCGTGCTGGGTCGGGGACCTGGGCCGAGTGGGTCACATCTGGCTGCCAGCCGCCGCCTGTCAATGCGATGACAGCGCCGTCAATGCGGACGACGGGCAGCCTGGCTGGGGCGGCGACACTGCGTGGACGTGGGCGTTTGTCCGAATACATCGGTTGTGTTTTCTGTTGAGTGTTACATTGCTACAAGCTATTTCGGTACCATTGAGGCAACGTACGGAACCGGTGTGCAGGGACCGCCGCTCCAGCCAGACTCGACGACCGCAGTGGTAACCGGAGCAGCGTGGCATGACTCTGGAGTCGAGCTGTGAATCGGAGGGCGACGTCTGGGACGGCGCGTACAGCGCGCTGTCGTCGTCGTGCACCTCGGACCTGGTGATCCTGCAGCTGGACCCGCTGCTGTCGAGTGAAGGAGAGGAAGACGTGCTGTGTGGTGGAGAAGACGGCAGCGCGTCGGGGCGGAGGACGGGAAGAAGAGGGAGAAACTAGGACCTGCGGGGAGGAGGTGGCACCAAGCTTCATCGGTGGGCGATTGGAGGTGGTCGGGAGGGAGGACCGAAGGTGATGAGACGATGGCCGGAGGCAGTGATGGCCTGCGGTGACCAAGCGGAGCTGTGGCTCCCGCCGGAGCCGAGCCGAGGCTCCCGCCGGAGCCGAGGCTAGCCAGGTGTGTGCGCGTGTGGGGGAGCGGAGAGTATCGCTGCCCACCTCCATGTGCGCGGTTCGGGAGGCGCCGATGGACAGACGAAGGGCGCTGAGTGAGTGTGTGCCCGTGTACATTTGCCAGGCTACAGAGCGCCGAATGTCGGTCAGGCTGCAGGAGGAATGCATGCGTGTTGGTCTCCCGGAGGTGGTGCGCTGCGGCGGAGAACAGCAGAGCTGAGAACAGCAGAGCTGAGAACAGCAGAGCTGAGAACAGCAGAGCTGAGAACAGCAGAGCTGAGAACAGCAGAGCTGAGAACAGCAGAGCTGAGAACAGCAGAGCTGAGAACAGCAGAGCTGAGAACAGCAGAGCTGAGAACAGCAGAGCTGAGAACAGCAGAGCTGAGAACAGCAGAGCTGAGAACAGCAGAGCTGAGAACAGCAGAGCTGAGAACAGCAGAGCTGAGAACAGCAGAGCTGAGAACAGCAGAGCTGAGAACAGCAGAGCTGAGAACAGCAGAGCTGAGAACAGCAGAGCTGAGAACAGCAGAGCTGAGAACAGCAGAGCTGAGAACAGCAGAGCTGAGAACAGCAGAGCTGAGAACAGCAGAGCTGAGAACAGCAGAGCTGAGGAAGTGGAGCTGAGACAGCAGAGCTGAGGAAGTGGAGCTGAGACAGCAGAGTTGGAGCTGAGACGGCTGAGTTGGAGCTGTGGAGCAGCGGAGCTGTTGTGCCGCTGTGCAGCAGCGGAGCAGTAGTGCTGCTGTACAGCAGCGGAGCGGTGGAGCTGTAGTGCAGCAGCGGAGCAGCGGAAGCGGAGCTGTAGTGCCGCTGTGCAGCAACGGAGTAGCGGAGCTGTAGTGCCGCTGTGCAGCAGCGGAGCAGCGGAGCTGTAGTGCAGCAGCGGAGCTGTAGTGCCGCTGTGCATCAGCGGAGCGGTGGAGCTGTAGTGCAACAGCGGAGCAGCGGAGCTGTAGTGCCGGAGCTGTAGTGCAGCAGCGGAGCTGTAGTGCCGTTGTGCATCAGCGGAGCGGTGGAGCTGTAGTGCAGCAGCGGAGCAGCGGAGCTGTAGTGCCGATGTGCAGAAGCGGAGCGGTGGAGCTGTAGTGCGGCTGTGCAGCAGCGGAGCAGCGGAGCTGTAGTTCCGCTGTGCATCAGCGGAGCGGTGGAGCTGTAGTGCCGCTGTGCAGCAGCGGAGCAGCGGAGCGGCCGACGTCACGGCATCTCACCAGTGCGGGCGAGTGATGCTCGCAGCACTGGTGGTGCCGGACGTGCCGCTGGGTAGCGACGTGGTGTGCTGCAGCGGAACGGCCAACGTCACGGCATCAGACCAGTGTTCCTGCGAGTTATGCTCGCAGCACTGGTGGTGCCGGACCTGCCGCTGGGCTGCAGTGGAGCAGTCGTGCCGCCGGGTAGCAGCGGACCAGGGTTGTAATGCCATGGATGGTGCCCTGCGGTGACAGACCCCGGGGCTGTTGCGTTTCAGTTGTACTCGTGTGCTGTGTGATCAATGATCATGATAATCATGGAAGTGTGTAAGTACTGAGTGGCCGCACGGGGCGGGAGGTTCTCGTCGCCGCCAGGCCAGGACCATCTCCCCAAACCATATCACCCCAGGCTCCTCCAGATCCACAGGGACCATTTATGTGCAGAAACGTTGTTCTGCCTCTTGCTTTCAAACCATGTGTACTGTTACCAGCTGTTTGTTACAGTTTGGTACATATGTACATCAAGTTATTATTATCATATGTACTATTGAGCGCTGTCTGCCACCGGTCATCGATATTTACTATTTGAGGAATATGTAATGAAAAACTACATTATTTCAATATTTGTTCATCATATAGAGATAAGCAACCAGGAATAGGGGTTACTTTTCAGGCTTCAGCTTGGCTCCAATCACAGTCTAGTTCCAATATTAAAATGTTGTTTTCCACAACCTAAAATCAAAATTGTAACGCTGCTTTGCGCTGTCACATCAATGGCCATCGTCATCATCTTCAGTTTGTTGCAACGGTGTCCAGTGAATTGAACAAATAACATGTTTAGCTTCTTATCCTCTACAAGGCCCACCGCCCAGATTTTTGGGTTTTATCATGCAAACCTGTAAAAAAATGCCACTTGGCTTAAAGGAAATAGTTCACCTTCAACATTAGTTTACACTGAGATAGCAGATTTGTCCATTTTTTACATTCACGTGACGTCAGCTGACTAACTAAGAGAGTATGCATATAGTTTTGATAAACAATACAAGTTTACGGCCTTCTGTCCTGAATAGGCGCGATATAAGGCCAGTTTTGACAATATAAAAGAAATTGTATTAAAAATATAATCAAATCGTGTTGGATAAACATTTCAAAAGGTAAACTATTTCCTTTAATAACAAGTACCTACTATAACATGAAAACCACATTAAAAATGTGCAAAGGCATACACATGGGAGTACATTTTTGCTGTCATTTCAGCCGACCCACCACTCCAAGAAATATGCTGGCTGACGCCCCTGCCTACCCCGTCAACAACTTTTTCGCTGACAGCCTGCTACCCCCGCTCAACAACCTTTTGGAAATATGCCGCTGGATTTGCCCCCCCCCCCCCCCCCCCCCCTCCCCAAACCCACTGTCCACACCCACCCATTTTGCACCCATTTGTCAACACTGAGTACTAACACAACGTCTTGAGTGTCTGTTAAAACAGCAATGTAGTAGTGCTACACAAACATCACTTAGGTACATATAACGGTATTAGTCGGCCAATGGTGTGTCACACTTGAAGGTAACTCAAAACGCTGCCTATGCAACCATCCCTGACCAAAGACGCTACAGAAATGGCGGTCATGGCCAAGATAACTATAACCACGACTATAACTAACGGCAAATCACTGAAGTCTCAACACATCCGACCACGGTAGATAAAATACTCAAATGCATCATGATCCAACCCATTCTGATTCCTCAGAATCATGAATTTACTTACGCCACTAAATTCATCTTTTCCGGCCTTCCAACGCTAACGAGCGCATGCATTGATTAGTACGAAATGATACTAAACCCTTGATTAGTACGAAATGATACTAAACTTCGCAACGTTTAGTAATAATCCGTACTAAAAAACGTTTCCCCTCTTGGTAGGTATTCGTACTAAAAACCTTCGAGGACGTGTTGATGATACCGTTTCGAAAGCAGCTTCAAAATCTGCGACGTCTGTCAAGACAGCTCAGATTCGGATTCGGATTCACATTCACCGGACCCCTACGATTTGGCTGAAAATTGGCACACATGTAGTACCCAGCATCCCCATGCAGTGGTGTAAAGCGTTTCCCATCACATTGAAAAGTTTGACCTCCATCCTGTAAACTTTGTCATACAGCTCAGATTCGGATTCGGGATCACATTCACTGGACCCCTACGATTAGGCTGAAAATTGGCACACATGTAGTACTCAGCATCTCCATTCAGTGGTGTAAAGCGTTTCCTATCACATTCAAACTTTAACCTCCAGAGGTCATCAAAGTTCAAGGTCGTTGACCCGGACCCCTACGATTTGGCTGCAAATTGGCACACATGTAGTACCCAGCATCCCCATTCAGTGGTGTTAAGCGTTTCCCATCACATTGAAAACTTTGACCTCCAGAGGTCATGATAGGTCAAGTTCGTTGACCCCGGACCCTTATGATTTGGCTGAAAATTGGTCCACATGTAGTACCCAGCATCCCCATTCAGTGGTGTTAAGCGTTTCCCATGACATTGAAATTTTTGACCTCCAGATGTCATCATAGGTCAAGGTCGTTGACCCCGGACCCCTACGATTTGGCTGAAAATTGGCACATATATAGTATTGAGCGTCCCTATTATGTGGTGTAAAGCATTTCCCATCACATTGAAAACTTTGACCTCCAGAGGTCATCAAAGTTCAAGGTCGTTGACCCGGACCCCTACGATTTGGCTGAAAATTGGCACACATGTAGTACTCAGAAACCCCATTCAGTGATGTAAAGCGTTTCCCATCACATGAAGAACTTTGACCTCCAGAGGTCATCATAGGTCAAGGTCGTTGACCCCGGACCCCTACGATATGGCTGAAAATTGGCAAAAATATAGTATTCAGCGTCCCTATTATGTGGTGTAAAGCATTCCCCATCACATTGCAAACTTTGACCTCCAGAGGTCATCATAGGTCAAGGTCGTGGACCCCTAAGATTTGGCTGAAAATTGGCACACATATAGTATTCAGCGTCCCTATTATGTGGTGTAAAGCATTTCCCATCACATTGAAAAATTTGACCTCCAGAGGTCATCAAAGTTCAAGGTCGTTGACCCGGACCCCTACGATTTGGCTGAAAATTGGCACACATGTAGTACTCAGCATTCCCATTCAGTGGTGTAAAGCGTTTCCCATCACATTGAGAACTTTGACCTCCAGAGGTCATCATAGGTAAAGGTCGTTGACCCCGGACCCTACGATTTGGCTGAAAATTGGCACACATATAGTATTCAGCGTCTCTATTATGTGGTGTGAAGCATCTCCCATCACATTGCAAACTTTGGACTTCCAGAGGTAATCAGAGTTCAAGGTTGTTGACCCAGACCCCTACGATTTGGCTGAAAATTGGCACACATGTAGTACCCAGCATCCCTATTCAGTGGTGTAAAGCGTTTCCCATCACATTAAGAACTTTGACCTCCAGAGGTCATCATAGGTCAAAGTCGTTGACCCCGGACCCCTACAATTTGGCTAAAAATTGGCACACATATAGTATTCAGCGTCCCTATTATTTGGTGTAAAGCATTTCCCATCACATTTAAAACTTTGACCTCCAGAGGTCATCAAAGTTCAAGGTCGTTAACCCAGACCCCTACGATTTGGCTGAAAATTAGCACACATGTAGTACTCAGCATCCCCATTCAGTGGTGTAAAACGTTTCCCATCACATTGAGAACTTTGACCTCCAGAGGTCATCATAGGTCAAGGTCATTGACCCCGGACCCTACGATTTGGCTGAAAATTGGCGCACATGTAGGTATCAGCATCCCCATTCAGTGGTGTAAAGTGTTTCCCATCACATTGAGAACTTTCACCTCCAGAGGTCATCATAGGTCAAGGTCGTTGACCATGGACCCCTACGATTTGGCTGAAAATTGGCACACATGTAGTACCCAGCATCCCCCTCTAGTGGTGTAAAACGTTTCCCATCACATTGAAAAGTTTGACCTCCATCCTGTAAACTTTGTCATACAGCTCAGATTCGGATTCAGGATCACATTCACTGGCCCCTACGATTTGGCTGAAATTTGGCACACATGTAGTACTCAGCATCTCCATTCAGTGGTGTAAAGCGTTTCCTATCATATTGAAAACTTTAACCTCCAGAGGTCATCAAAGTTCAAGGTCGTTGACCCGGACCCCTACGATTTGGCTGAAAATTGGCACACATGTAGTACCCAGCATCCCCATTCAGTGGTGTTAAGCGTTTCCCATCACATTGAAAACTTTGACCTCCAGAGGTCATGATAGGTCAAGTTCGTTGACCCCGGACCCCTATGATTTTGCTGAAAATTGGTCCACATGTAGTACTCAGCATCTCCATTCAGTGGTGTGAAGCGTTTCCCATCACATTGAGAACTTTGACCTCCAGAGGTAGGTCAAGGTCCCATGGCAATAGGTCAAGGTCGTTGACCCCAGAGCCCTACGATTTGGCTTAAAATTGGCACACATGTAGTACTCAGCATCTCCATTCAGTGGTGTAAAGCGCTTCCCATCACATTGAGAACTTTGACCTCCAGAAGTCATGATCACCCAATACACATCCCGCATGAGCTAAAGTGAGATTGTTGGCCAAGGTCAAGGTCAGGTCACAAAAGGTCACTATGTTCAAAATATCTACGGAAGTCATGCAACACATGTTTTATGAGCTATTTTCCACGTAGAAATCGATAGTGATAGTAATTTTATCACCTGACTTCATTTACGTGAAGTTAATCGCCGTTCAGGTCAATGAAAGTTCAGGTCAAGTTCAGGTAAATGAAGGTCAAAATTTCAAATTGATAAATATAAATAAAAAGGTTATGTTTCTAGACTAGTTTTGTCTCAGAAATACAGCCGTGTCATTCATTTGCTTGTATCTGGTTAAAAAAACGTCCATACACCCATACTGCCATAAGCCATAAGTAAGTCAAAAATGGTGATATAATTCTAAAAGTTGGTATGGTAGTTTCTCATATGTGGTTTCTCTGATATATATTCCGGCTTTTTGAATATCTTTGAAGAAATTTTTTATTTTGTTGGCATTTCCCCCCCCCCCCCCCAACAAAAACTTTGTGTATTTGTGTGGTCAAAAACCAAATTGTCCAAAATCCGAAATAGCCATCTTGTACCCATTGCTATTTTCTATCTTTTCATGTTGATGGATTGCATGTTACGCAAAATATGGCATTTTACGGTCTATTACATTTTAGCTGATTTTGGTGTAAAATTTGTGTGTAGTGACTTCACTGAATTCGCTATAACTCGAAATTTTGTCGACAAAATTGATTTATTTTTCACAGAAGACGTAAACGTAATTTAGAAGAAGGTACCCGAAGTTTCACGGTGATGGCCCTATTCATGTTAAACGCTATTACGAAAATTAATCAGGGGCGTTAATCGCCACGCCCGCCCGCCCGCCCCCCACATTTTGCAATGAAAACAAAATTCTCGTCACGCCAAAGAAGAAGCAAAAAAGGGAACAAAAATGACCGAACTTGACCTATCATGACCTCTGGAAGTAAAAGTTTTCAATGTGATGGGAAACGCTTCACACCACTGAATGAAGACGCTGAGTACTACATGTGTGCCAATGTTCAGCCAAATCATAGAGGTCCGGGTCAACGACCTTGAACTTTGATCACCTCTGGAGGTCAAAGTTTTCAATGTGATGGGAAACGCTTCACACCACATAATGGGGACGCTGAGTACTACATGTGTGCCAATTTCCAGCCAAATCGTAGGGGTCCGGGTCAACGACCTTGATCTTTGATGACCTCTGGAGGTCAAAGTTTGCAATGTGATGGGAAATGCTTTACACCACATAATATATATGGTAATAATATATATATAATAATATATAATATATAATATATAATAATAAATAAATAAATAATATATAATAATATATGTATATAAGTATAATATAAATAATACTTATGGTGACAAGGCCCATCTTAGACACTTTGATTCCTGAAAAGCGGTTCAGAGTGCGCAATCCAGTTGCGCCACCGATCACGGACACTACCAAAGACCTCATGGCGCAGCGACGAGCAGCACTCCGGGAAGGTGACCGCGAGAGCTACAAACTCCTGAACCGTCAGGTCCAGGCTGCGATCCGGCGTGACACGCGGGAGGAGCTGGACCGGCGGGTGCGCCAAGCCGGACCTGGCGCCATGTGGCGCAGCGTGCAGCCCATAGTCGCATCCAAGCGGCCTGTCCAGTCCACTCCCAGTGCTGACGCGGATGCTACGAACAAATATTTCGTGGAAGTGGGTCCAAAGACAGCTCGTCAGGTAGACGCGGCCGGACCGGAGCTGCCGGTCCGTCTGCCGCGAGTCGCCATCGGAGGCTTCCGAGTCTCTCCCATCTGCCCGGGCGACCTGCGCCGCGTGGTGGGGAGAATGCGCAGTAGCACGGCGTGTGGTGCTGACGGCCTGTGCGTTCGATTCGTGAAGCGTTGTATGTCATCGTTGTGCCACATTCTCACTCACATCGTTAACACTAGCTTCGTCTCCGGTCACGTCCCTAGATCTTGGAAATTGACAATCGTTCATCCTATTCAGAAATCCTCAAAATCAACAAAAACCTCTAACTACCGACCCATTTCGATTTTACCGACTATCGCTAAGATCACTGAACGAGTCGTGTACGAGCAGCTTTTTTATTACTTTTCATCGCATCATCTGTTTTCTCCTAGTCAGCATGGTTTTAGACTGAACCATTCCACCGACACTGCACTGCTTACCGTAACTGACAAAGTGTTTACTGCAATGGACCACAGTTACGTCACTCTTCTCTGTCTTTTGGATTTGTCGAAATGTTTTGATGTTATCCCGCACGATCGTCTTCTTAGCAAGCTGCGTCTTTACGGTGTAGACGAGCGATGGTTTAATAGCTATCTGGCCGATCACTACCAACAAGTGCGTATTCGAACGCCATCTGGCGAGCGTGTTACCTCTCGGCCGCTGCTGAACCCCATCGGCACCTACCAGGGCTCAGCGTTGGGACCCCTGTTGTACTCGATTTATGCCAATGACCTACCTCTGTATGCGAACGATGCGGACATTGTGCAATATGCGGATGACACCCAGGTTCTGATCTCTGGGAGGCCTGGCGATGTTGGTTCCCTTGTAACTTCAATGGAGCAAACTCTTCTACAGCTTTCCCGATGGTTTGGCAAAAATGGGCTAAAAATTAACGCAGAGAAAACACAGCTTATAGTTCTCGGCTCTCGTCAAAACGTTCAGCGGCTCCCGGCCGTCAGCATCAATTTCATGGGAACCACTGTCGTCGGTTCTCCCACTGTGCGGAATCTGGGTGTCGTGTTTGATCAGAGAATGACGTTCTCGGCTCACATCGATGACCTAGTACGACGATGTACCGGTACACTGTGTGGCCTCAGCCACAGTCGTCATTGCCTGCCACAGCCCACTGTGATCCGACTTGTGGAAGGGCTGGTGATTTCCCTGATACGCTACTGTGTGACCGTCTACGGAGCTACCAACAAAACTCAGCTATGTCGCCTTCAGCGAATACTCAACTTTGGAGCTCGAGTCATCTCCGGTCGCAGAAAGTACGACCACATCAGTGACGTGCTACGGGAGCTTAAATGGCTCACAGCCGAGAATATGTTTTTGTATCACGGCCTCACACTTCTGAACAAGATCCGGTGTATATCTGAGCCAGAGACACTTGCCCATGGTCTTATCACCAGACACGACATTCACCATCGCTCCACTAGGCAGTCGGATCAGCTTGTGACCCCTCAGATAAGATCTGAGTCTGGAAAGCGCAGGTTTTTATACTCTATCGTGATCAAATACAACGGCCTGCCAGCAGCCATGCGTGATATGCAGCCCTCACTTTTCAAAGGCGAGGTGCGAAGATGGCTCTTAAGAAGTCAGTTTGGTGACGATGACTGATTGTCTATACATAAATACTGTGACACAATGTGACATCGTGCGCCTGCTGTGAATGCCTGACTCCAGATTGTTCGCTGCTTATGCTTTTATGACTCGAGGTGCAGAATAGCCGTGTTTCACGGAGCTACCTCATGATGTGTATAAATAATAGGGACGCTCAATACTATATGTGTGCAAACTGTGAGCCAAATCGTAGGGGTCCGCGGTCAACGACCTTGACCTATGATGACCTCTGGAGATCAAAGTTCTCAATGTGATGGGAAACACTTCACACCACTGAATAAAGACGCCGGGTACTACATGTGTCCCAATTTTCAGTCAAATCGTAGGGGTCCGGGTCAACGACCTTGATCTTTGATGACCTCTGGAGGTCAAAGTTTTCAATGTGATGGGAAATGCTTTACACCACATAATAAAGACGCTGAATACTATATGTGTGCAAATTTGCAGCCAAATCGTAGGGGTCCGGGGTTAACGACCTTGACCTATGATGACCTATGGAGGTCAACGTTTTCAATGTGATGGGAAATGCTTTACACCAAATAATAGAGACGCTGAATACTATATGTGTGCCAATTTTCAGCCAAATCGTAGGGGTCCGGGGTCAACATCCTTGACCTAAGATGACCTCTGGAGGTCAAAGTTCTCAATGCGATGGGAAACGCTTTACACCACTGAATGGGGATGCTGAATACCACATGTGTGCCAATTTTCAGCCAAATCGTAGGAGTCCGGGTCAACGACCTTGAACTTCGATGACCTCTGGAGGTCAAAGTTTTCAATGTGATGGGAAATGCTTTACACCACATAATAGGGACACTGCATACTATATGTGTGCCAATTTTCAGCCAAATCGTAGGGGTCCGGGGTCAACGACCTTGACCTATGATGACCTCTGGAGGTCAAAGTTCTCAATGTGATGGGAAACGCTCTACACCACTGAATGGGGATGCTGAGTACTACATGTGTGCCAATTTTCAGCCAAATCGTAGGGGTCCGGGGTCAACGACCTTGACCTATGATGACCTCTGGCGGTCAAAGTTCTCAATGTGATGGGAAACGCTTTACACCACTGAATGGGGATGCTGAGTACTACATGTGTGCCAATTTTCAGCTAAATCGTAGGGGTCCGGGGTCAACGACCTTGACCTATTATGACATCTGGGGGTCAAAGTTCTCATTGTGATGGGAAACGCTTTACACCACTGAATGGGGATACTGAGTACAACATGTGTGCCAATTTTCAGCCAAATCGTAGGGTCCGGGGTCAACGACCTTGACCTATGATGACCTCTGGAGGTCAAAGTTCTCAATGTGATGAGAAACGCTTTACACCACTGAATGGGGATGCTGAGTACTACATGTGTGCCAATTTGCAGCCAAATCGTAGGGGTCCGTGTCAACGACCTTGAATTTTGATGACCTCTGAAGGTCAAAGTTTTCAATGTGATGGGAAATGCTTTACACCACATAATAGGGACGCTGAATACTTTATGTGTGCCAATTTTCAGCCAAATCGTAGGGGTTCGGGGTCAACGACCTTGACCTATGATGCCCTCTGGAGGTCAAAGTTTGCAATGTGATGGGAAATGCTTTACACCACACAATAGGGACGCTGAATACTATATGTTTGCCAATTTTCAGCCAAATCGTAGGGGTCCGGGGTCAACGACCTTGACCTATGATGACCTCTGGAGGTCAAAGTTCTCAATTTGATGGGAAACGCTTTACAACACTGAATGGCGATGCTGAGTACTACATATGTGCCAATTTTCAGTCAAATCGTAGGGGTCCGGGTCAACGACCTTGACCTATGATGACCTCTAGAGGTCAAAGTTCTCAATGTGATGGGAAACGCTTTACACCACTGAATGGGGATGCTGAGTACTACATGTGTGCCAATTTTCAGCCAAATCGTAGGGGTCCGGGGTCAACGACCTTGACCTATGATGACCTCTGGAGGTCAAAGTTCTCATTGTGATAGGAAACGCTTTACACCACTGAATGGGGATGCTGAGTACTACATGTGCGCCAATTTTCAGCCAAATCGTAGGGGTCCGGGGTCAACGACCTTGACCTATGATGACCTCTGGAGGTCAAAGTTCTCAATGTGATGGGAAACGCTTTACACCACTGAATGGGGATGCTGAGTACTACATGTGTGCCAATTTTCAGCTAAATCGTAGGGGTCCGGGGTCAACGACCTTGACCTATGATGACCTCTGGAGGTCAAAGTTCTCAATGTGATGGGATACGCTTTACACCACTGAATGGGGATGCTGAGTACTACATGTGTGCCAATTTTCAGCTAAATCGTAGGGGTCCGGGGTCAACGACTTTGACCTATGATGACCTCTGGAGGTCAAAGTTCTCAATGTGATGGGAAACGCTTTACACCACTGAATGGGGATGCTGAGGACTACATGTGTGCCAATTTTCAGCCAAATCGTAGGGGTCCGGGGTCAACGACCTTGACCTATGATGACCTCTGGAGGTTAAAGTTCTCAATGTGATGGGAAACGCTTTACACCACTGAATGGGGATGCTGAGTACTACATGTGTGCCAATGTTCAGCCAAATCGTAGGGGTCCGGTGAATGTGAATCCGAATCCGAATCTGAGCTGTCTTGACAGACGTAAATCTACGGCCATTATTACAGCTGCTTGATTAGTCTTACTTATGTGTGCTATTACATCGTACACTAGACGACTGTTCTCGCCAATATACCTTCCTTTGATATAAGCTGACTGCGATGAACTGATGATATGATCGATGACTTTCTTAAATCTGTTAGCGATGGCAGTTGAAATAATTTTGTAATCAACATTTAAAAGCGATATCGGACGCCATCCTTTGAGTGAGTGAGACGGTCGGCCTGCTTTCGGTATCAGAGTTATAATGCTTTCTCAATGTGTTGTTAGTACTTCTCCTCGTGAAAAACTGAACTTTAAAGCGCGGTGCAAGAAAATCCCAACTGTTTCCAAAAGCAACGGAAGAAATCTACTGAAAATCCATTACTACCTGGTGTTTTGCCTTTCTTCATGTCTTGTAATGCTGTTGACAGTTCCTGGAGGGTAAGTTCTAACGCGTCTTTTTCGGCTTCGGTCAATTGTCCTGTAATGTTACTTCTAATAAAATATAAGTCAAAATCAACAGCGTTCTGAACAGAGTATTTCTCCTGAAGGGTCTTAGTGAACAGCGAGAAAATCGCGTCTGATTTAGTTATTGTTTGGCCTTCATTCTGTAAATATTGTATGGATTTTTTGGCAACGTTTCTTTTTTCCAACGATAAAAATATTTGGAACTTCTTTCGCCTTCTTCATGTCACTGCGTTCTAGATCGTATGATTAACCCTTATATATGTGGTTGCTTATGATCGTCTAGCTCTTCCATAGCTTTACATAGGAGTTGTGCATTTGTACCGCATTTATCGTTATTAAATATGTTATATGCTATTTGTACTGTAATTGTTAATTCCTAATTTATATTGCTGCCCCTGTCGAGCTTGGATGGGGATGAGGGCCCCTGCCGCCTCCCCCCCCCCTGGATCCGCCAGTACTGTAGAGCAGAGAAGTGTGCCGAAATACAAGTTCGTGATTAAAGACAAGAAAGATGTGTAAAATTGTTCTATTTGCTATACATATATTGCAATTGTTCAGTACCGTTCATAGGTATTTATTTTGCGCCGAAGGCACGATTTTTGCGCCGTGATTTGTACATACGAGATTTGTACGTGATTTGTATGTACGCTGTGATTTGTACATATGTACATACTTGTAATATGTCGATTTTCGTCAAGCAAATAAACAATAGTTGCCTCTATTTATTAAAATTAGTGACACACATCTGGATAGTGATTCACTGATAGTTAGAAATGGATGTTAATTCGTCGCCAAAGAACAAGTCAAAATCATTGCACAAAGTCCATTATTTAACCCTCGCCCTACGGGGGGGGGGGGCTGACAGCCCCCCCCCTGTTAACTTCCAAACCAAGCAACTTAGAGCAATGCGGTAAGAACCAGCATATTTCCTGTCATGAGAGGAATCTAATAGTATGCAATTTTGAGGTTTCAGGTCAACGGGTGACCTTCCAGGTCAAGTGAATGACCTCGGATTTACCACGTCCAGAACAGCGATTTTGCTCTTCAGAAAACCTCAAAATTAGACATTGATAAATGTAAATAAAAAGGCATGTTCCTAGACCAGTTTTGGCTCAGAAATACAGAAAAAGTAATTATTTGTACATATCTTGTCAAAAAAAGTCAAAAAAGTTATTAAAAAATAATGACGTCTTCAGTTTCTTACACTTAGGGAGCCATGACTCAGTCAAAAATGAAGATATTGCTTTGAAATTTGGTATGGGTATTTTCCATACTCAGTTCTCTCACACATATTCCGGTTTTTCTAACATCTTTGAAAATTTTGATTTTGTGGGGATTTAAAAAAACAGTTTTTTTATATTTTTTTTTAACATCATCGCCGACGGGGTGAACCATTTATGGGCGAAGTCACACAGATAAAACCAAGCATTTAGGAGTCTAAAAACCAAAATTTTGCACATCCCAGATTGCCATTTTAAAGAAAATGACATTTTGTATCTTTGGTGAATTGTGTTTGCAATTTCCTTTAAAACTCAGTTTTCTACCATTTTTCAAATATTTATCTTTTTCACCAAATGACGTCATCAAAACATGATTATCTCCCAAACTACTTAACCAATTTCAATTAAATTGTGAAGCATACGTATAATTGCTGTAAACTCAGCAAACTCCGACAATTTCAGCAAGATGAGCCGCACGTGTAAAAAGCTATTAAAGAAAAACCTCAGAGGGGCCTGTCAGCCCCCTCCCCCCGTAGGGCGAGGGTTAAGACGAAACTGGCTGAATAATTAATTTATATCAACAAATACGGTCATTACTTTTGCCTTTCTAAGGCCTGCTAGATGGGGACAAAAATATGTGTTTACTCTCTTCTTGTTGTCAGGGGTCAACTGCTCCCTTCCCCCTAATCCGTCACACCTGTAGATGACATGATAGAAAAACAGCGAATTTGTTTATTAAAAAAAAATTGAGATGCCTTATTTCGAAATTGTTTCACTACACAAAGAGCGTCGGCACGTTGGATGTCGGAAAGGATAAAAGGTGGAAGTCAAAAATGGGCGCATAAATAATATTTTACCATTTGTAGAACATTCCATATATATGACATCAAAGGTTCAAGACAAATTCCAGTCTTGTTTGTGACAGACATTGGACAGCGCAGCGGCCCAGGATTTTGGACTGGGAGGCATTTTGGGTACCCTGCCCCCCCACCGCAATCCGCCGCCCCTGCCGGTGGGCAGGGGCCCGGGAACGATTTTAATGTTGGGGGGGCTAAAACAAAATGGGGAACAGTTCTCTCACTTCTCATTTTGGTGCAACTTTTCGTTCGTTCTCAAATATTTTTGTTCTTCAAATTTTGTTTTTTCGTTCGTACAATTTTTTTTTGTTCTCAAATTTTCCTCATTGAAGATTAACCCGCGCCGTGCTTGTGCTCGGCACCACCTGCGCCGTGCCGGGGGGGGGGGGGGGGGGGGATCGACGCCCCTCCCCACGAACTCGGCTACTATAGGACGTAGACAAAAACCGAAAACACCGTTCGAAAGCTCATTCAAAATTGCTTTGATACTATTTCAAACAATTTTATTCGGGTCAATATCGAGGTCACCAGAGGTCATCAATGGTCATATTTTCTAGTTTTAGGTCATCGCTCCAGAAACCTCCAAATATCTCGAGGTAGGAAGAAACGGAAAAAGCTATCGAAAGCTCTTGAAATATGCCATCACAAAGGTGTCATCAAATTTTAGCTCAGGTCAATAGTTTAGGCTCCAAAGGTCATACAAGGTCAAAAGGGTTATTTTTTGGTAAAACGTTGTTCGCAAATAACGTTTTACCTAATCAAGATAATGCAATTATTTTGACGCCGTCGTGTTCGTCTCGTTAAGGCGCTTCCAATCACATTCATGTTGACCAGTTTAGGTTAACTTATCAATTATTTGACCTCAGGTCAAGGTCAAGTGGCGACCCAAGTAGGTCATGTTGCATACTTGGAGACGTGTCTCGACGAGACAAACACATTGATGCCGGTTTCACTTCTTTACCTTCATTCTATCGAGAGTTATCGACACAAAAAGTGTTGGTGACCTCAGCTGACCTCGGCTGACCAAACATCACTGTCACTGAACAAACATTGCACCTGGATCATCAATAGCCTATGATAACATGATCCAGAAGGAATTGGACTTGTATTATGCGTATCCTCGGAATAGGAAGCATTTGAATATTTCCCCATTGACGTATAGTAAAATGAAGGTTAATTGCTGCCCGAGCAGGTGTACCAAAAACGCCGGCTGAAACGGTGGCGCTGTGCGCCGTGCGCCGTTTTTTTATTATTATTATCCTCGAAAAACCTTAAGGCGGGGGGGGGTGTCTAAACCCGCCGCCCCCGGCACGGCGCGGGTTAACATAAAACAACACAAATTATGATAAGGTGGTGGTCATGCCATCCCCGTTTCCTACTATGAACCGCATGCCTTTGTGAACCCGCCTGTCGTCTGATACAATATTCGTACCTGACGCCTGACGTTTTTTTCTTGAAGAAGCCCACCAGTGTAGGCTGCACCGACCGCTGCATCACCGTGTCACGGTAACCTACGACATTTACGATAACTCTTGCTTGCAATTGCCGCCCTGTCGGCAGAGACAGAGAGGACAGCTAGAGGGCCGCATGTCAGTTTGACCACATCCGTAGCGTTGACGTGGGATAAACTTATAAACCAAATACAGCAGATGTTTATCGCCGTCAGTGCGTCATTTTAATGACGACGCGCCAAGCAGACAACTGCTACCATATGTAGGAAGGAAAATAAAGGTATACGATACTACTATAAAGGCAAAGCTATATAAACGTATACATATACGTATACGTATACGTATATGACATGCTATAAAAGAAAACCATACAAAAAATGAAAGTGACATAAGGAGGCTTACATATTGTATCTAACTTTGTATGAAGAAAATTGAAAGAGCTAATTTTTAGAGAAACTTCTGCCACGCCAAAGTTTGGGGGGCGCCCCCCCCCCCCCCGGTCCAGATGCGGGGGGAAGCACCCCCGCTGCCCCCCCCCCCATTCCCGGGCCCCTGCTGAAAGGTGGCCTTGGGCAGTGCGGAGGGTTCTGCTTGGCCGCTCGGATGACCGCTCATGTCCCTGTGATTGGTGATGCTTGGCGGGTGCGGCAGAAGCGGTTCCAGTCAGTGGCGACCCATGGACAGGTGGCCATGAGGTGCACCGCTTCTCCCGGCTTTCGGCTAATGCCGCCCTTGCTCGCACCGCCCGGGTCCCACGGGGTCGCTGGCTGGAAGCATGTTGTTGTTGCCTGGTAGTGTGGTTTGTCGGCCCGGCGGCCCGCGACCCGTCGGCCCGACGTCTGACGTCCTGTCCCGACGTCCCGACGTCCCGCCGCCGCCGGCTGACCGGGTTGTGTACTGCCCGCGGCATGCTGATTGCCCACTGCGCGGCGGGCTGGCGCCGACCGCCGCCGCCACCGCCGCCGACCGCCGACCGCCGACCGCCGACTGCCGCCGCCGACCGCCGACCGCCGACCGCCGACCGCCGCCGCCGACCGCCGACCGCCGCCGCCGCTGTCGCCGCTGTCGCCGCCGCCTCTGGTCTGGTTCTGTGCCAGATAATATTTCCACACATTTTGTAAGCATGGTAATGCTGTGAGAGGTGGTCGATTTTTTTTTTTTGAAAGGTCATAATTTAGTCAGTTGTGACGATATCGACTTCAAATTTAGTACACATATTCACCGGCCACGTCTCGATCACATATATGCCTTTTTAATGTTTGTTTTAATACTGCAAAAAATTGCCTTTAGATTTCTTTAAAAAATTATTTCAAT